>PVJS01026882.1:0-13641 GCA_004027185.1 Glis glis | reverse complement strand
ACACCCGGTTTAAAAACACTTTTTTAAAATGCTGGATATTAACAAGGCTTACAACATCCTTAGCAGGTACGGGAGCTCTGTGCTCCTTCCTGTACCTCACCCCATGCATCTCTCCCATCCGACTCCTCCTGTTTCCTTTGTAATATCCTTCATAACAAATGGGTAAGCATAAGTAATTGTCTTTGAGTTCTGCAAGCCTCTCTAGCAAATTAATGAAACCCGAGGAGGAGTTCATGGGAACCCTGATTTATAATCAGCCAATGGGAAATATAGGTGACAAACTACTACTTGTGCCTGGCATCTGAAGTAGAGGGCAGTCTCGAGGGCTGAGCCCTCACCTGTGGGGTCCAACCCTGGCTCCAGAACTGAATTGAATTAGAGGACACACAGCTAATGCCCATCGAGAACTGTGGGGAGAAATCTGCACACCTTTTGGTGACTGAGGGTCATGGAAGTGAGCTCAAAATAGGAGAATTTGACCTTTTTTTTTTCCCTCTGTAAAGGCCAACAGAGCTGGGTTTGGGGGTGCACTCCTGTAATCCCAGTACTTGGGAGGCTGAGACAGGAGGATTGCAGATTCGCGGCCAGCCTCAGCAACTTTGTGAGGCCCTCCGCAAGTTAGTGAGACCCTGTTTCAAAATAAAGAAGAAAAAAATAGGGCTGGGGGTGTTGCTTGGAGGTAGAATGACCCTGGGTTCAATCCCCAGTTCCGCAAAACAAAAAAAAAAAGTTTGTCTTTATTGGACCTGAGTCAGAGCTGGCACTGATTCAGGACGTTTGTCGAAAACAACCAGTGGCAACTGTTTTAATATCACAGCTGCCTGAAGAAGCACTAACAGTTGAGGCTAACCAGAAACCTTCAGACAAAAATTTGAGAAATGGACGGGGACTTTGAAAAGCTGGAACAAATCCCCAGCCATCTAGAGTGCCGTGCCGTGTGCCTGCCCAGGGAAGGCATGAAAGGCCATGAGCTTTCCGCGCTGGCTGACCTGAGGCTCTGCAGACAGGAAGCGAAAACCAAGGCAGAGTTTTAAGCTCTCTCAGCACACACAGAGCTCCGTGCAAAGGCTGTAAGATTTATTGGTTCAAAGCCGTGCGCGGTGGCGCACGCTTGTAATCCTAGTACTTGGGCGTCTGAGACAGGAGGATCGCAGGTTCACGGCCAGCCTTAGCTACTTAGTGAGGCCCTCTGTAACTTAGTGAGACCCGGTTTCAAAATAAAGAATAAAAAAGAGGGCTGGGGGTATAGCTTGGAGGTAGAATGCCCCTGGGCTCAATCCCCAGTACCACAAAAAAAAAAAAAAAAGATTTATTGGTTCAAGGCATTTAAGAAAATCTTCATCCAAACATTAGCTGAACACTAAACGAGAGTTCCCATGGGCACGCAGGACAAATACAAGTACAGACTTTGCAGAGTTAATCCCAGGAAGTCATGAAGCAAAGAAACAGCAGCAACAACTACAACAGCAACAACAAGCCCGGGGTGGGAGCTGGTTTCTGGAGTTCCCATGTTATATTATTTAAAAATGCAAGCCGGGCCGGGCGTGGTGGCGCACGCTTGTAATCCCAGTACTTGGAAGGCTGAGACCAGAGGATCCAGGTTTGCAGCCAGCCTCAGCTACTTAGTGAGGCCTCCGCAACTTAGTGAGACCAGGTTTCAAAATACAGAATAAAAAATAGGGCTGGGGGTGTAGCTCAAAGGGAGAATGCCCCTGGCTTTGATCCCCAGTACCACACACACACAAAATAAGTAAATAAAAAAGGGCTGAGGGGAAGAAAGTTCTAGCGACTTGAGGTCTCGGTGGGATGGGCCGAGTGGAGGGAGGAGCCGTTAAGGGAGCCCAAGCTGCCGATTAAGCCCCATCAGGATGACAAACTTCCCCAAAGCACCGAGACTGAGACTTCGTGGCAGAGCCCCTGGGGGAAGAGCCAGTGGGGATCCTGGCCGGGATTGGGCGAGAAGCTGGAGGAAAGGGGCTTCAACAAGGCCTATGTGGTCCTTGGCCAGTTTCTGGTGCTAAAGAAAGATGAAGACCTCTTCCGGGAATGGCTGAAGGACACATGGGGTGCCAACGCCAAGCAGTCCCGGGACTGCTTTGGGTGTCTCCAAGAGTGGTGTGACGCCTTTTTGTGATGTTCTTGGGGAGCCCTCAATCCCCACTCCAGCGTCAAGTCTCCAGAGTTTGCAGCCGAGTGGGGGCTCTTCCCTGTCCTCTAGTAAGGAATGCTGTTGTTGTACTCACCTCCGATGTACTCCAGGGTCTTTGGGGAGTTTTCTCCCCTTACCATTTCAACCTTTTTGGAATCCTCACTCTTGCATGCATCTCCCTTCCTCCTTCCCCTGCCAGTTCCATGGCGACGATTACCAGCTTTTGTGATTGGATTCCTAGTCCCTTCCCTCACCTTCACCGCTGGTCTGTTTGATGCCATTTGGTACCTTTTTTTGGCATAACAGTCACTGTCTTTGTAAAGTTTTTTAGATCAATAAAGTCAGTGGCTTTCAAAAAAAAAGGGGGGGGCTGAGGGTATAACTCGGAGGTAGAATGCCCCTGGGTTCAGTCCCCAGTAACACAAAATAAATAAACAAACAAATAATAAATAAATAAATAAAATGCAGTTTTTAAAGCCAGGCATGGTGGTATATGCCTGTACTATAATCCTAGTACTTGGGAGGCTGAGACAGGAAGATTGCAGGTTTGAGGACAGTCTCAGCAACATAGTGAGACTCTCAGCAACCTAGAGAGATCTTGTTGCAAAATAAATAGATAAAAAAGGGCCGAGGGTATAGCTCCAAGGTAGAATGCCCCTGGGTTCACTCTCCAGTACCAAAAACAAAAACAAAAATGACCCCACAGTTTTTAACCAAAATTAAGAAAACATGCAAAGAAGCCAGGCACAGTGATGCATACCTGTAATCCTAGTACTTGGGAGGCTGAGACAGGGAGGATCGCAGGTTTGAGGCCAGCTTCAGCAACTTAGCAAGATTCTCAGCAACTTAGTGAGACCTTGTTTCAAAATAAATAAATAAAATAAAAAGTGCTGGGGGTCTAGCTTGGAGGCAAAACACTTCTAGGTTCAATCCCCAGTACCCCCTCCCCCCCCACACAGAGAACATGCAAATAATCAGAAAAGCATAGTTCATACTCAGGGAAAGAAGAAACCAATAGAAATCATCCCTGAAGAAACCCAGATATTGGACTTAGTAAACAAACAGTTTAAACCAGTTGTCTTAAACATGCTCAAAGAACTAAAGGAATGCATGTCTAAAGAATTAGGGGAAAGTATGGGAACTTTGTCATATTACCAAATAGGGAATATCGACAAAGAGAAATTATTTTTTTAAAGTAGAAATCTGGAGTTGAAAAGTACAATAACTGAAATGAAAACTCTTTCAACAATGGATGGTATGGCTATATGGAAAAACAAGAAGGAAACAACATTAACAAAAAAAAAAATGAGTAAATACTATACATTAACTGGACCAAACAGGCATCTGTAGAATACTCCAACAACAGCATTTGTCTCAAGGACATGTGGAACATGCTCAGGACAGACGATATGTCAGTTCACAAAGCAAGTCTCATAAATGTGAGTATTTAAACCATACAAAATATGTTTTCCAGAGCCTGGCAGGGTGGCGCACGCCTATAATCCCAGTACTTGGGAGACTGAGACAGGAGGATCGCAGGTTCGAGGACAATCTCAGCAAGTAGTGAGACTCTCATTAATCTAGCAAGACCCTGTTTCCAAATAAGAAATAAAATCAGGCTGGGGGTGTAGATAGAAGGTAGAATACCTCTGGGTTCAATCCCCAGTACCACAGAAATAAATAAATAATAAACAAAATATGTTTTCCAGCATTTGTGTGTGTGTGTGTGTGTGTGTGTGTGTGTGTGTGTGTGTGTTACTAGGAATTGAACCCAGGGACATTATGCCCCTGGGATCCAACCCCAACCCTTTTTATTTATTTTGAGACAGGGTCTCACTAAGTTGCTGAGGGTCTCACTCAGTTGCTGGCCTCAAGCCTGTGATCTTCCTGTCTCAGCCTCCCAAGTACTGCGATTACAGGCATGCGCCACCACACTCAGCTACAAAATATGTTTTCTAACCACATGGAATGAAGTTAGAAATCAATAATGAAAGAACTTTGGGAAATTCGCAAACATATGGGAGTTAGATAATACAACTAAATAACCAATGAGTCAAAGAAGAAATAACAAGGAAAACCAGAGAATATGTTCAGGTGAATAGAAATGAGAGCACAACATGCCAGAACTTATGGGATGTTGCTAAAGCGCTACTTAGACATTTATAGCTATAAATTAACCAATATTTAAAAAAGGAAAAATCTCAAATCAGTTACTTAACCTTCCCCCATTAAGAAATTAGAAAAAGAAAAGCAAAACAAATTTAAAATAAGCAGAATGAATTCCATAATAAACATAGAGAGGAAGTAAATGAAGATACAACTTTGAAACCAGTAGCACAGGTATAATAATAATAAAAAAGGACAACAATAGGTGTTTGCAAGGATTTGGAGAAACTGAAATACTTGTACATGACTGATGGGAATGCAAAGCAGGTCAGCCTCTGGGGAAACAATTTGCCAATTTCTCAAAAGGCTAGACACAGAGTTACCATATGACCCAGCAATTCTTATCTTGGGTATACATGCAAGACAAATTAAAACATATTTTCACACATAACTTGTTCATGTTCGTTCATAGCAGTATAATTCATTATAGCCAAAGGTAGAAACAACCCAAATATTCATCAGCTGATGAATGGGTAAATGAAATGTGGTACGTCCATACAGTGGAGTGTTATTGAGCCGTGAAAAGGAAGATATTGATACATGCTACAAATGGATGAACCTTGAAATCATTATGCTAAGTGAAAGAAGACACAAAAGACCATACATTGTATGATTCCATTTATCTGAGGGATCTAGAATAAGGACATTCATGGAGACAGAAAGTAGACTAGTGATTGCCTAGGGCTGGGACAGGGTGTGGTGGGGTATGGGGTTTCTTTTGGGGGCGATGAAAATGTTCTAGAATTAGATAGTGATGATGGTTGTGCAACTTTGTATACCTACTGAAAACACCGAATGCACACTTTGAAAGGATGAATTTTATGGTATGTGAATTATATCTCAATAAAGCTGTTATAAAAGTCCTCCCGTGCCGTTTTCCTCATTTTTTGTATCTATCCTTCCAGAGATACACTAGATGCATGGCAGAGCTCATATGTTTATCATATTTCATTAAATTTAAGACTATAAATGATAACTTTATAGACTAAAAGGGAAGGACAAACCCACTGCTTATTTTAATTGTAGGGAGTATCTCAATTTTGTATATCTCCACATCTTCCTTTTCACGTGTGTGTGTGTGTGTGTGTGTGTGTGTGTGTGGTACTGGGGATTGAACCAGAGGCCTTCTATCTCTGAGATACCCCCAGTCCTTTTTCTTTTTTATTTTGAAACAGGGTCTTGCTAAGTTGCTGAGGATCTCACTGAGTTGCTGGTCTTGAACCTGTGATCCTCCTGTCTCAGCCTCCCGAGTACTGGGATTACGGGTGTACACCACCACGCCCGGGTTCAAGTGTTTTTGAGAGCACATGTATGGGGGCAGTGGCCATGTGCAGTGGATACTTTTAGGCGCACGCATGATCCTGGCCTTCCTTGTCTGTCCCATTTGGACAGGTCTCCCACTCGCTCATGGTCTCCTGTGTCTCCATCTAAAGGCGATTCCAGGGTGTGCTCTGCCTAGAAATGCAGGACAGTTAATGCCCGGGAGCAGCCCCCAGCCAACAAGGAGTTTAGAGAAACACCCCCGTTTTCTTGTCTTTCAGTGGGGCATCGCTGAAGTGTGTTCTGTGTAGTTTCTCAAAGGGAATGTAGTGGAAGGCAGCCCCGAGTACCCCTGGTGGTAACTCCCTCATCAGCAGCACACCTTTCTTGTCTCCTGCCTGAGATTCAGGGGTTCCACATAAACTACTTGCACCTAAATCCCTGTCTTACACGCTTCTTTTGAGAAAGTCCAAATTCAGACGTGGTGCACTGTGTGTCTATCTGTAAATATGGGTGCACATGTGTTCATGTTCATGAGTGTGCAGGAGTTAAAGCATGGGTGCATGTAATTTGTGCTTTGATTTTTGAGAACTGGGGTGTGTATGCACATGTGCTATTGCTTGTGCACACTTAATACTCCAATGCAAACACACCAATTGCATGCTCGTGCACAGCAGAGGGTCCACGCACATGTCTATACTCGTCGTAAGGTGCATAGTTGGGCTCTGAGGCCTATTGAAGATGTGTTTGTGCACACACATGTGCCGGCAAGGTCAAGGGAACCTGAGAAAGACCCTCAGCAGCTCTGTGATGATTAAGAGCCTCTTGTCGGGTGGTGCTGGGGAGATGGGCAGGGTGTGCGTTGTAATAACAGCCTGTCGCCTGTCCCCTCTCCCTCCTCTGACGCCTGTCTGGAGATGACCTCATCAGTCTGGTCTCAGATGTGTGTTCGCTCTGATGGGAGACAGCTGGAACGGCTGTCAGGGCTCGCTGTGGCACCTGTCGCCAGCGCCTCACGGCTGTCCTGGTGACGGCTTCTGGGGTCGGGAAGGAGACTTGGGGTGGCTGTTCTTGGGGTCCGATGCTCTCTGCTCTCCTGCTCCTTGACATCTCTACATGGAAGGGTGAGCCCCAGCTTCTGTACATCTCCTGAAATCCCAGATGTACTCCACCCCGTGGATTTGTTCCCTGGCCTTGACTGCCGGGGACCACCCACATATCTCTGTTCCCGCTCTTTTCTGAAGACCATGCGCTGTGTTTAGCCTCCCTGGTTCCTGGCCTCTCTGCCTGGAAGGCTTTGGTGTCCTCATCCACACAGTGCACTCGCCCTTCCCGGGCCCTGCTCACAATCTCCTTTCCAGACAGCGGCCCTCCTTCTTCCCTGCCCCCACAGCTCTTCTGTTACACGGACCAGGTGTGAAGAAGGAGAATCCAGTGGGCGCTGCCTCTGCCTCCCAACCCCAGTGGTTGAGGCTGAAGGAGGGAGACCAGTGGGCTCAGGTGCCCTCCATCCTAGGGCCAGAGAACAAGGGTGAGAGCCAGGCTGGACAGGGGTTGGGTCCCAGGAAGGTGACTCTGTAGTTGTTGGACAGGTCTCCAGCTGGGATGGGGGTGGGGGGCCTGGAGGGCGCAGTGAAGGACCCAGAGTACTCCTGCCTCCCAAGAGTAGGGGTGTCTGACCCTGGGTCAGAGTGTCAAGGTCCCAGAAAGGGGCACAGAGGTCACGACAGGGTTGCAGTTCAGCAAGACCTGGAGCACAAACCCCATCCTTCTCATTGAGCCCTGAAGAGGCCCCTGGACCTGGGTTCAAATCCTAGCTCCTCCACTTATTTGCTGTGTGACCTTGGGCAAGTCACTTCACCTCTCTGAGCCTTGGTTGCCATCCTTACAAATGAGGTCAGTTTAAGAAGATAATGTTGGCCAGGTGTGGTGGCGTACACTTGTAATCCCAGTACTTTGGGGGGCGGAGACCGGAGGATCCGGGTTCGCGGCCAGCCTCAGCTCTCTCTCTCTTTCTCTCCCGTCTCTCTCTCTCTCTCTCTCTCTCTCTCTCTCTCTCTCTACCTAGTGAGGCCCTCTGCAACTTCATGAGACCCGGTTTCAAAATAAAGTATAAAAAAATTAGGGCCGGGGGCGTAGTGCGGAGGTAGAACGCCCCTGGGTTCAATCCCCGGTACCGCAAAAAAAAAAAAAGAAGATAATGTTGGGGAGGGCCTGGCACAGAGTGGGAGATAGCAAGCTCTAGTCTCCACCTTAGGGAAAGAGAGTCACAGCTCTGCCCACTGGGGCTGCTGGGGACCAGCTCTGGGAAACTCTGCCCATGCCAGGTCCCTAGTGCTGGTGGCTTTTGGCAGCCCCAGGCATCGTTTGATTCCGGGCTCCTCTCCCTCCTAACGGTGCGTCCCTGAGCACCTCTCACACCTCGGCGTCCCGCCCCCGAGCTCGAGATACTATAGAGCCCCACCGTGGGGCTGTTTGTGAGACTCGTTGCTACTAGTTGCCATAGGGAGTGAGTTACTTCTTGATTGCTCTGAGTATTCAAACCTGGTGCTGTAGGAGTTCACTGGGCACAGCACCCACCACAGCGCCCGGCGCAGGGAGCATTCCGTGCTCATCACCTACGAGTGCCGCCATGGAGAGCCGGCATTTGGGTACCTCCTCTGAGCCAAACTTCATGCACCTGGGGCCTTGGGAGAGAGTGTGGGTCTGGGTGCTCAGTCCCTGAGCCCAGCCTGGAGGTGGCAGAGGGGAGGGATGCAAGCACTCAAGTGTCTTGTGGAAAGTATAAAACATTGCAGGACAGAGTCAGACAGAGGTGAGGCGCAGGACGGTTCCTGGAAGAGAAGGCTTTCGAGGGGGCTTTGGTGCCTCCAAACATTTGGCGTGAACATTTGGTGAAACATTTGGTGGAACATTTGGCGTGAGGTCAACAACTAGAAAGCTCTAGTGTTGGGGTCCGATGCAGGTATCCAATCTCTGCTACTTCACGCTCTGTGGGCGTGTCCTGGAAACAGACAGGAGTTATCCCATGTGGCTACATATTTGGGTCCTTGCAGGGAACAAAATCTGGAGCAGTTGGGACTGGGTTTTGGAGAGCTAGGTGCCCATTTATACAATAGACAATGGGGAGCCACCAAAGATTGTAGAGGGGGGGCATGGCAGGGCCAGAATTGCATCTCCCCAAGATTGTGCTCACTGTAGCACCTAAGATGGATTGGATGGGGAGGAGAGAGGAGCAGGAGCCCCATCCGGAGACAGCGCCAGGGGATGCTGACTTTAGATGACAAGTGATATGGACAAAGTAGCCTTCTGCTGGGGTAGGAACAGAGAGCTCAGCAATGAGAAATAGCCAGGGCCAGGGCCGTTAGCCTTATCAAAAAGCTGATTGCTCTTAGCAAAGTATTTAATACGATTTCCTGCTATTAGGGCCCAAACCTGGACCAGCAAGATTATTAATTCTAAAGATAATCATTAAGCTGGGCGGACCGTATTTTAATATATGGCAACAGGCGAGCTATTGTCATTTTTCCCTTTCTATCTTGATTGCAGGTCACCCAATTAGAGCTGGCTTCAAATGCCCCTTCCTGGAGCTAGTGAGATAAGGCTTAATGTCCTCAAACAAGAGCTATCGGCTGTGACGAGAGGCCCATAAATATTAATAAATCTATAATTAGTCCTGTGAAAAGGGGGATCAATCCACCAAAAGGTTCCACCCATTAATACTAGAAACCACTTTTGCGGGGAAAGCAGGGCTTTTCTCTTCCAAATGCCAGGTCTTTCTTTGTTCCAAGAGGAAGCAGCTCTGTTGGATTTAACAGACTCTGATTTGTGTCTGCTCCAAGAGAGTACCATGGTGGGGGCAAGAACACCTGGAGGGCTCCCCAGGGAGAAATGCTCAGCAGAGGTAGTGACAGAAGAAGGTTGGGGTCCCCATCATCTTCTCTTTATTTAACAATTTTTTTGCAGTACTGGGGATTGAACCCAGGGGCATTCTACCTCCAAGATACACCCCCAGCCCTATTTTTTTATTCTTTTTTTTGTGGAATTCGGGATTGAACCCAGGGGCATTCTACCTCTGAGCTACACCCCCAGCCCTATCTTTTTGTTCTTTATTTTGAAACAGGGTCTTACTAAGTTGCAGAGGGCCTCACTAAGTAGCTGAGGCTGGCCGTGAACCCTGATCCTCTGGTCTCAGCCTCCCAAGTACTGGGATTACAAGCATGTGCCACCACGCCCAGCTTATTCTTTATTTTGAAACAGGGTCTCACTAAGTAGCTGAAGCTGGCTGCGAACCTGCAATCCTCCTGTCTCAGCCTCCCAAGTACTGGGATTACAAGCATGAGCCACCACTCCTGGCTTTTATTTTAATATTTAGCTGAAATTGTTTTCTTAAATCATTGTGTTTCAGAATATCAATGAAAAGACTCATCTTTCATATAAAACTTGATTGGGATGGTGACCTGCATGAGGGGCCTTGTAGAACTAGAAGGTACCCAGAGAGCCGGGTGTGGTGGTGCATGCCTATAATCCCAGTACTTGGGAGAATGAGACGGGAGGATCACAGGTTTGTGGACAGCATTAGCAACATAGCAAGACTTAGCAAGACTCTTAGCAGCCTAGCGAGACCCTGCTTCAAAACAAAACAAAAGGGCTGGGGGTGTAGCTTAGAGGTAGAATGTCCCTGGGTTCAATTCCCAGTACCATCACTACCCAAAACAAAAAAGGACCCAGAGATACAAATACATATTATTTTTCTATTTTAAAATTTATCAAGGTACAGCTGGGCATGGTAGTGCACACTTGTAATCCCAGTACTTGGGAGGCTGAGACAGGATGATCACAGGTTCAAGGACAGCCTCAGCAACTTAGTGAGGACCTCTACAACTTAGTGAGAACCTGTTTCAAAAATAAAAGAATAAAATAGGGCTGCAGGGTGTAGCTTGGAGGTAGAATGCCCTTGGGTTCCATCCCTAGTATCTCTCTCTCTCTCTCTCTCTCTCTCTCTCACACACACACACACACACACACACACACACACACACACATCACACAAACACATCACACAAAAACATCAAAGTATAACATTACTATAATTTGGATCTGGAATGTCCTCCAAAGGCTCATTTGGTAGAGACTTGGTCCCCAGCCCATGGTGGATCTTTCAGATCTGGGCCTAGTGGGAAGTCTTTGGCTCATTGGAATGTGCTTTCAAAGAGGATTGTGGGACCCCAGTCTCTTCCTCCTTATTTCCTTTTGCAACCTGGCCAGCAAGTAAGTAGTTTTGCTTCACCACACGCTTCTGTCATGCTGTGCAGGTGCCCTGCCAGAGGCTCATAAGAGATGAGTCTGCCCAATCATGGACAGGACCCTCCAAAACTGTGAGCCAAAACAAACCTTTTGTCTTCAAAAATGGACTCAGGCATTTGTTATAGTGATGCAAAGTTGACTAACATACCATATACCTAGTAAAATACACAAGTCTTTACATGTACAGTTCAATGACTTCTTCCATATGTACACTTGTGCAACCCCTACTCAGGTAAAGATAATGTTTCCACCAGTCTCCCAGAGTGGTTATCCCCCAGCCATAACCACTCTTCTGACCTCTAGCACCATGGACAGAGCTCACCTGTTCTTGAACTTCATAGGATTGGAATCACACAGTATGAAACTTCTGGGTCTGGCTTCTTTCACTCATTACTGTGTCCCCAAGTCACAGGTAAATTCTGTCTTAATACAACTGTTGTTTTCTTTCTTATCACAAAAGTAATTCTTGTGTTGTTGAAACAATATAAAGCACACATGAACAGAAAATGGTGGACACCACCTTTGTACCCAAGAGCTTCTCTAGTTTTTTACTAGAATAACTGGAGGTACCCAGTGTGGAAATTTTGAAAAAGAAGACTCTTAGTTGCAATTGACAGAAACCCAACTTCAATTGGCTTGAGCAAGACTCAATTTGTAACAGCGTCTCTGTCTCTCCTCCCACCTCTCCCGGGCTTGGCTTCCAGCAACCCAGGATTCAAATTCCTATTTCAGGAACCCTAGCTAAGAGCATCTCTTTCCAGGGTCTCTATAGCAGTTCCAGGGCAAACTCTGCTTGGCTTTGCTGGGGCACATGACCATCCTTGGACCAATCACCATGTCTAGGTTGATGGGAAACTCCGATTGGCCAGTCTGAGTCATAGCTCAATCAGCAATTTGATTACAGCCCCTCCACAGGCTGGAAATTGGGGAGGGAAGGGTTCCCCAGATGCACCAGAAAATGGCTGAAAAAGAGTGCTGGAGACCAGTCTAGGGCAACTCCAGTCTGCATGTGTGGACAGGAAGGGACATGGGGCAGGGCATTCCTCAAGGCCTGGGGCTCTGACTCTTTCACCTCTAGTGCTCACTTACCCAACCATCTGTTCTTCTGTTCCTCTGTTGTGCCTCCACCTCATATTTTTCAAGGTCAAAAAGCTTTAGGGCTTGAAAAATGAGGCATCACGTAAAGAAGACAAACTTTAACAATCTAGTCAAAACCAGCAGGCTGTAGCTCTCGTGTTTACCAAGCCAGGCTCCTGGCGGGGTCCCTGGCATCCAGGCCAGAGCCTGGCACAGAGATGGTCTCATCGGATGCTGTTTGAGTAAATGGATGGGGATAATAACATTTATTGAGCGCTAACTGTGTGCCAATCCCCTGTAACTCTCTGGACATCTTGTTTTACCCTTACAGCTGTCTTCTGTGGTATTATTTTGATTTCCGTTATAACAGATGTGCTCTTTTATTTGTGTCACTATTAATTTACTATTGAGTACTTAGGATGTACTGGATAGGCAAGATACCAGCTCTTTTTCACAGTGCTAACAATCTAATGCATGGGGAAACTGAGGCATTCACATGAGTTGAGCAAAGTGGAGCATGGGGATTGGGGAGACTGGGGGGCCCTCTGGCTCTGTAGCTTGGAGGAACCCAGAATAGTGACAGAGGGGTCCCCTGAGTTCTCAGGTGGACCACAGACTGGCCGAAGAGATCTCAGCAGCGGCTTCCCCAGGCCCGGACCGGTTTCAGCCAGCCCAGGGCTGCAGTGCCGCTCCAGCAGGCCCTCTCTGCTGCTCTCCCCCCCCCCCCGTCCCCTCCTCCCCTCCGCTGCCGCCCGCGCAGTGATTGACGCGGTAATTGGCGCGCGTGGGCACCAGGCTAATTGAGGTCGGGCTGCAGATTGCAGCGGCCGCCTGGCGGAGGCGGCGGGCGCGGGGGCTGCTCGTCCCCCTCCGGCTCCGGTGCGGAGGCGGGCCTGGGCGCAGGGAGGGGACCAGCAGCCAGCCCTCCTTTTTTCCGTGGGGAGGGAACTCTCCAGGGGCAAGCAGGCTGGGGAGGACCCTGGGCCTTCCAGTTTATCCGGGATGGGAGGCTCCAGGTGGGGGGGGCAGAGAGCCCTTCCTCCCAGCTGGACCCCTCCTGCCCCGGCACTCCTGGGGAGGGGGCGGAGGGGGAATGTCTGTTCTTACCAAACAGCTAGGGGCCTTGGCAAATAATTGTTCCTCTTAGATCCTCCCACTCATTCATTCATTCAACACTCATTTATTGAGTGTCTTCTATGTTGGAGGCACTGGAGAAATTATTGAAATAAGCCGGGCGTGGTGGCGCACGCTTGTAATCCCAGTACTTGGGAGGCTGAGACAGGAGGACCAGGGTTCGTGGCCAGCCTTGGCTACTTAGTGAGGCCTCCGCAACTTCGTGAGACCCGGTTTCAAAATAAAGGATAAAAAATAGGGCCGGGGGTGTAGCTCGGAGGTAGAACACCGCTGGGTTCAATCCCCGGTACCGCAAAAAAAAAAAAAAAAAAATTATTGAAATAAGACAGACCTAGTCCTGCCCTCAGGAAGCTGACAGCCACTGCGAGAGGGTACACAACTGGTACACAGTCTTACAAACCCGGCCTGGGGTGCTGCGCTATAGTTGCTATAGTTGCCTGCAGGGAGGTCATTCAACTGGGGCGGTCAAGGACCTGGGCCAGAAAAGCATGCCTGAGCCGGCCTGCCTGAGAGATAACAACACACTGCAGGGGGGGGGGGGGAGGGAG
>PVJS01026881.1:0-26661 GCA_004027185.1 Glis glis | reverse complement strand
AAAAAAAAAAAAAAAAAAAAAAAAAAAAAAAAAAAAAAAAAAAAAAAAAAAAAAAAAAAAAAAAAAAAAAAAAAAAAAAAAAAAAAAAAAAAAAAAAAAAAAAAAAAAAAAAAAAAAAAAAAAAATGAGACAAAGAAGGGACTTTTATATTGATTAGATTCAGCACACCAAGAAGAGATCACTGTACCTTGCAACATAACTATGAAATGTATACAGCAAAAATTAGCAGAAATGGACAAATCCATAGCCATTACAGAGTCCAAAAATCCCATCTCAGAAATAGATCAAGTAGACAAAAAAATAAGAAAGAATACGGAAATTTTGAATCAGCTTGATCAAACACACAGGTGGCTAATACAGGTGCCTGCAGGCGCCAGTAGGCAGGGTAGACGGATGAGGCGTCCAGGTTTATGAACGGGCCACGCGTGGATGGGGAACGGCCTTTGAGTAGGAGTAGCTGCTGTGCAGCGACAGTTAAATGCTGTCCTGAAGGAGTGAGGACCAGCATGACCAAAGGTTCTGATTTTTCAAGAGAAGCCCCAAATTCATATTTTTACACAAAATCTCTTGATTTGCAAATGTTTGCTCAAGTTTTTTCTTTACTTACTTTTAAATATCGTGTAGGTCAAATAAAATACATCTTCAGGCCAACAGCAGCCCATGGGCCTCTATTTGCAACTTTTAATCTAATCTAAATATAGATTTTTGTAGTCAATAAATATAGATTAAAAATCCTCTTCAAACATCCATTGGCATATGTAGAAAAACTGAACATGATAGGCCACAAAGAAATTCTCAATAAATTCCAAAAGGCAGAAATTACACAGAATGGTCTCTCATCTCAATGCAATAAAGTTAAAAATTAGCAACAAAAGGCGCTCCCCAAAATATATCCACTTAGGAGATTTTATAAGTCTCTTTGAAATAATTTTTGGCTTAAAGGAAAAAAATCAAAGCTGAAATTAAGAAGTACTCAGAAACAAAGAGCAAAATGAGGAAGGTATAATCAAACCAGTGACAGGTGTCAGAAGAAACATGTATATAACATTTATTTATTTATTTATTTAGACACATAAAAGCCCCCAAATAAAGAACTAAATAAGCATTCCATTCAAGGAGCCAGGAAAAAGACAACAATAAAATGAAGAAGTTAAAGGAATTAATAAATAAGGAAAAATACATACGCAAATCAAACAAAGCAAAGAACTCAATGAAAGTCACCATGTCTAGGAAGGTTGATTAACCAGCTCTACCAACGTTCCAAAAAACAGACAATGTCCATGACATAGGAACTGTTTCAGAGCGTGGTAGAAGATAGACGGTTTCCTTAACTCATTCTACAAACAGCATAACTCTCACACCCAAACGCAAGAGGAATCTCAAAAAACAGAAACTAGTTCAGTCTATCTCGTAATATGCAAAACTACACATAAAACTTTCCCAATGTGTTAAAAGAACAGTTCTTATAATCAAAGCAACTTCATTCCAAGAATTAAAGAAATTCCAATGTTAGGAAATCTATTAATATAATTTACTACAGTAAACAGGTTAAATAGTAAAGGCAAAAGCAAATATAATTATCTCAATAAATGCTTAAAAATAGCACTTAATAAAATTCAATATCAATTCCTGACCATACCTCTTAAAAATCTAGGAATATAATGATATTTCCTTAAATTCGATAAAGGATTTCCTGCATATAAGAAACCTACAGAAGATATCTACAAATGGTATAAAACTAGAGGCATTCCTTTATGTACCAAATAAAACATCACCTATAAACTGCCATTATTCAATATTTATCAGGAGTTCTTATATATCGTAATAAAGAATGAAAAAGAAATGTTATTAATATTAAGGGGATAAAATCATGATTATATTTACAGGTAACTCTTATTTACAACAATCTAGAAAAGCCAGGAGGAGCTGGCACTAACGGTGTTGATGAATGTGGCCAGAGACAAAAATCAACATGAAAAAGTCAAGAGCCTTCCTAAACCCACCTCAATAATGATCCATTAAAAATGTAATCTACAAACCAACCAACCTAGATATATAAGCCTAATAAGATGTGTGTAAGATCAATGGACAAAGTGATGAAAATTTTCAAAATGATGTAAAAGGAGACCTGAATAAATAAAAACATACCATGTTTCTGGGTGGGAAGACTCAATATGGTAAGGATGTCAATTCTCCCCCAATTAATCTATAATTTCCATGCAATCCCAATCAAAATCCCAACAGGAATTTTTATGGAACTTGACAAGCAGATTCTCAAGTTCATCTGAAAGAGAAAATGTACGAGAATAGCCAAGAGATCTTTGAAAAAAGAACCAGAAGAGAAAATTTGTCCTATCCGTTATCAAAAAATGAAAAAAAAACCCAACTCTCCTAAACTACAATAATTAAAAATGTTGTATTGGTAGGGCTTTAAAAAACAGACCAATAAACATAAGGGAGGAGCCCGTGTAACAGAGGGCATGTGGGATGTGGTAGGAACTGTGTGTGGAGGTCACTGAATATTCATTTTTATTGGGTTAAGAGGCTAATAAAAGAAAAAATCATGAAAGCTTAAGGACAAACTATTGTTCTAAAACTAAGTTTTAAGAGGAAATTCAGGAGAATCTATTTATTATCTTGGGATTTTCTAAGCTAAATCCCACACCCCATGTCATGGAAGACGACATCATAAAAATTTTTGACATCATCAAAAATTTTAACAGTTTTTTATTGAAATATTACATATAGAAATGGCATACAGATTATCCATATGCAACTCAATAACTTAATTAAAAAAACGGAGTTTCTCTAAAATGAAATACTCCCAGTTAAACACACAGGCGCATTCCAGTTTCTACTCTGAAAAAAAAAAAAAGAAATGCCTACGGAATCCTGAGAATGTATAATGTCCCCCCATCGTACGGCAATATGACTGGGGATGCTGGTGGCTGAGGGAGTTTGTTTCCTAAGATGTAATTTGGACAATTCCACTACTTTCATTTTATTTAATTATTTCTATGTGACAAAACTTATAAGAAATGTGTGATTTTACCAAGAAAGTCGGTAAAAAATTATTCCATTTGTACATAAATATGTAGTCAAATTTTTAGAAGCTCATCTGTGCTGATTTTAAACTATGTTCACAAATTCTCTGTCACTTTCCCATTTAAAAGTTACAGCCAAATTTTGCTCCCTTTGGGTCTATGTTAGATTTAATGATACATTTCTGATGGACAGTGTAGCCAAAGAGATAGTGTGTAACTTCAGAGAGTAGGTCATTAAAAGATACTGCTACTTCCCACTTATCTTCTCTCTTGAGTCATAACAAAGGAAGCTAGCTCCCATGTTATGGGGACACGCAAACACCCAATGGAGAGGTCACAAGGTAAGGAATCAATTATTCCTTCCAACAACCAGCAAGGAACTGAGGCATGTAGCCAGCAACCACATAAGTGGCCCACCTTGGGAGCAGATCCTCTTGCCCTGGTCCAGCCTTCAGATTATGGTCACAGCCAACAGCATAACTGCAAGTTTGTGAGTGACCCTGAGCCACAACTATTCAGCTAAGCCACGCTGTGTTAGATGATGCATGTCTGTTGTTTTAAGGAGTTACATTTTGGAACGACTGTCATACAGCAATGGATAGCTAAAACATAATCTTTTGGTAAAGAAATATAAACCATAAGTTTTAGTGGCAACAAGGGTAGAGTAGCTCAAATCAGCCTAACTCTATAAAGATAATAATTATAAACTCTGGAAAAATATTTATGTGAAAAAAATTTTAAGGACACTGGACAACTACCAGAAGCATTCAGAGGCAGGCAGGACTTCAATTCTTGAAAGAAGGGAACCATACTTGGGTATGATCCAAGTTTGGATGGCTTTTCCTCTGCAGGAACTCCCCATTTATTTTGGTATAGAGGGGCTTTCTCAATCAGAAAAGCATAATTTTATTTTCCTGATATGTCAGGGAATGGATTTGGGAGCTGCCAGAGTAGCTAGAAATTGAGAAGGGGAAATCTCAGAAAGGAAAGAGTGCTACAGAAGACATGTAAACTCCCCACAACCACTTGGCTAACCCCTGAACTACATGTATTTGGGAAACACTAAAAAATTCCAGGAGGAAAACAACAGCCGGAAAGCTGAATGGGCTGAGCAGATATTTGAGCTGATAGCCAGTGTAGGGGAATCAATTTAGAGGGTGAGTCTTGCTATGTTAGCACTTTTGGCAAACATTTCGGGTTTTCCACTGAAATACCGAAAGGACCATGGTATTGGAATAAAGACTGTGCTTGGGTGAAGGGGATTTCCCTAAGGCTAAAGGCAAGTCTGAAAGAGACCAACCATAGAAAAATGAATAATCAAGCTATAAAAATCAAAATTTAAATGATTGCTAGAATTAAGTTCTATAGTATTCAGACAAAGACAATGGAATCCAAAGTCTCTACAATGTAGCATAGCAATGTCTACCACACAATAAAAAATGACTAGATAGGCAAAGGAACAGGAATATGTGATCCATTGGAGAGAGTAAAATCAATCACTGAGAACATCATTAGAGATACTAGAATTCGCATAAAAGTCTTTAAGGTATCTCTTACAAGCATGTTAAAGAGTCTAAAACAAAAGACAAAATGAGTGAAGATATGGGAATCTCAGGAGAGATTTAGAAATAAAAAAACGGAGCTAAATGGAAATCACAAAAGAGAAAAGTACAATATCTGAAATAGAAAAAAAATCACTGGGTGGAATTAAGAACAGATTAGACACAACAAAAGAAAGGATTAGTGAACCTGAAGACTGTGGAATAGAAATCATCTAATTAGAAACACGTAGAAAAAAAAGGAGGGGTTGAAATGAACAGAGTCTCAATAATATGTGAGACAAATCAAGCAATCTAACAACTATAACTGATGCCCAAAAAGAGGTGAGAGAAAATAGAATTATACGAAATACTGACGAAGTACTTTCCAAATTTGATTTAGAAACAAACAAACAAAAACAACCCACTACGAAACACTACAAACCCCGGGCTGGAATAATATGAAGAAAATTATATAAAAAGACATTATAGTCACAGGCAAAACACAGGGGAAAAAACATTATAAAAGCAGCCAGAGGATCAAATCGCATTACATATAGGGAAGGGCGATGAAGATGACCACTGACTCGCTAGAAACAATGGATGTCAGAAGGCAATGGAATAAGGTCTTTGAGGGACTGATGTTAAAGTACTCATGTAAAGAAGATCCAGCCAGAATTCTATGTCTAGCAAAAGGAAGATGAAGATGCTTTCAGATAGAATCGGAGAGTATTTTTCACCAGCTGGGAGAGAAACTTGAAAAAACACTAAAAGAAATCCTTCAGAACCTGGCATGGTGGTGCACACCTGTAATCCCAGTACCTGGGAGGCTGAGACAGGAGGATTGCAGATTCCTGGCCAGCCTCAGCAACTTAGTGAGGTCCTCTTCAACTTAGTGAGACCCTGTTTCAAAATAAAAAATAAAATAGGGCTGGGAGGATAGCTCAGAGATAGAATGCCCCTGGGTTCAATCCCCAGTACCACAAAAATAAATAAATAAATCCTTCAGTGTTATAGTTAGATATAAAATGCCCCCTAAAGAGCTCACTTGTTAATATTCAGGGTTGATGTAGTGGAGTCATCAGGGTTGTAATCCCAGCAGTGGATAAATCCATTGTAATAGATTTACCTGGGTGGTGCCCGGTAGGCCGGTAGGGTGTGGCTGGAGGAGGTGGTCCCTGGGGTGCAGCCTTGAGGATTATATGTATGGCTCCTTCTCCCCCTGCTCTCTCTCTCTCTCTCTTGCTTCCAGCCTCCATAATGTAAAGAGCACAGCCAACGAGCTCTCCCTCTGCCTCCCACCGCCATGCCCCGAGATCTGCGGTCCCCAGCCTCACATGGACTGAACCCGAAACCGTAAGAAAATAAATCTTCTTTCCTCTAAGTTATGTGGTCAGATATTTAGCTTATGGTTGCAAGAATGCTGGCGGATACATTCAGGTTGAAGAAAAACGGAAACCAGATGGAAATCCTAAGCTACAGAAAGAAAGGAAGGACACTGGGAATGGTATATATGGAAGTAAGCATATTTCTTTTTATACGTATTTTAAAGTTGACTGAGTGTTTAGAGCAAGAATAATAGCAATGCACTGTGTGTTTACAGCTTAGAAAGTAAAATATATAAGAGCAACTGCACAAAAGATGAGAATGAGTGTGAACTGATATAACCTGTTTTAGATTCATATATTATACACAAAGTAGTATACTATTAATTCCAGATAGCCTGGGATAAGTTAGGATATACTTAATAGTCTCTTGAGCAACATCTTAAAAAAACAAAAACAAAACTAGAAAGAGGGATAGCTCCCTGGTCAGCCCCAAAGGCATCTCAGAAGGATTCCTTGCTGAGCGCACACGTACTCAGGGCAGAGGCTCTCCTAGGTCAGGGGTGCTGGAGGGAGGGGCAGCGGGGAAGGGTGGCTTCCTGTGTGGAGGATGAAGCTGTGTACAACAGCTTTGGAGCCATTGGCTGTGACAGGGCACCTTAACCCCACACCTGTCTTCCCATGGCCAGTCCCCTCAAGTCCCCCATCCCTACGCAGCATGCTCCGTCCAGCTCCATGAAGCTGACCCCCTTGTGTCCTGAGCACTCCCTCAGTGTACAGCCCAGTCCTCCCACATCAAGCTCAAGTCTTGCCCATGCTTTTGCCTTCATGCAGGGCTCGCCCTGCACTCCCGGGGCCCCCGCCTGCCCCTCTCATTTCAGTACTTGGTCCTGTCTCACACATTCATACTGTTCACCCCAAAGACATGCTGAGCTCCCAGAGGCTCCGAATTGTCTGTCCTCTCTTTCTTCTTCCCCTCGGTGGTGAAGCCAGAATTATGCATGAAGCATGTGCTTAAAGGTATTCCGTGCATTCATTTAAAAATACCCCTGTTCCCAGCCCTGCAGGTGGAGGCGCTCTTTCTCCAGAATCAGCAAAACTTAAGCCTACAGTTTTGCAATGCGTATAGAACTACACAATAACAACAAGCTGGATGTGGCATGCGTCTTCTCTGGGAGGCCCTGCATGTGCGTGACTTCCAGCAACTCCTCTGTGCAGTCCTACCTGCCTGTGTCACTGCAGAGACCCCTCTAAGCCAGCCTTCTCCACTCGTCATGTCATTTGTAGATACACTCTGGGGACCTTGTTGTAATGCAGATTCTGGCTGCCTTATAACTGGGATGGGGCAAGGATTCTGCATTCCTAACAGATCCCAGATGATAATCATGTGGCCAGTCTAGGGACTGTAAGGAACAAGGCTCAAACAATCCCAAAGGTGGGTGGCCCCACTTGCTTTTATTCTCTCTGTGAGAATCAGCAGGAGGGAGAGAGTCCAGCTGCTCCCTGCAGACTTAGCCCCAAGGTGACGCTTGCCTGTGTGTATCTGACTTCATCCTCATAAACCCAGGGAAGCAGGTGTACTGTAGTCATTCTCCCTGACCCAAGTGAAGAAACCTAGGCTCAGAGAAGTTATGTAATTGTCCAAGGACACACAGCCAGTAAGTTGTGGGAATGGGCTTCGTGCCCAGGTCAGCCTCATTCTATAACTCCCGTGAGACTCCCCAGGGGTCTCCAGTCATCATGAAAGGCTCCAAGTATAAAATAACTACCCCAAAGGACAGAGGTCAGTTGATAGCCCCTTGTTTGTTCTGCAGATCACACCCTTGGGGTTTAATTCTGTCATGGAGTGACAAATCCCAATCACTTCAAAGATTCCCAAGGGAAGAGACGGACAGAGAGTCCTCATTGAGTAAAAGCTGGGGACCCTCCTTTTTTTTTTTTTTTGCGGTACCGGGGATTGAACGCAGGGGCGTTCTACCTCCGCGCCACGCCCCCCGCCCTATTTTTTCTATGCTTTATTTTTGAAACCGGGTCTCACGAAGTTGCGGAGGGCCTCGCTAGGGAAAGAGAGAGAGAGAGAGAGAGAGAAGAGAGGAGAGAGGAGAGAGATTGATTGCACGCGCATGCGCGCTGAGGCTGGCCGCAAACCCGGATCCTCCGGTCTCCACCTCCCAAAGTACTGGGATTACAAGTGTGGGACCCTCCTTTTGAAACTTAAGAAATTCTCCAAGGACTGGGTGATCCAGGAAACCCTGGGCTCAACCGCCCCACCTTGTGCTGCTTGTACTTGGAGTTAAGGGGGCGACAGCTGTCCCCTAAGAGGCACAGTGGCAGCCGTCTGAATGCGCAAGCACACCTTACAATAGAGAAGCAGGCAGGCCTCCCAGACTAGGGAGGCGGCCCCCGTCTGCTCGGTGATGTGCACCTAGTGGGCGCTTCAGAATACATGGCGACTGCGTTGTCACCGCCGGGCTCCAGTGGGGCGCAGGTAGGCGCATTAGCCTCTGCTCCAAAGACCCTCCTGGCCAGAGCGACTGGACTGAGCAAGGTGAGCAGCCAAATCACAAAGTCAGACACGGGGGTGTGGGAGGAGGCTCTGCCAGCCACAGGAGAGCTGACTCCCTGGGGAACGAGATGGGAGTGGGGTGGCTGGTGCGGAGTGCTTCGCCCAGCTCAGCGGGCATGAGGGCGTTCATGTCCCGGGCCGACTGAGCCCACAGAGAGGCAGGGAAAGGCAGGGACGGGAGTGGTGCAAGCCCAGGCATAACTAGGAAAGTCTGGACATGTCTGGGGGATGCTATGACAAGTGTCCTTTGGCTAAAGCCAAGAGACAGTAGCAGAAGTGGGCCAGGAAACTCCAGTCAGGGCCTAGAAAAGGCCTCAGTCCAGGGAAAGGCTAAGTCTGTATGGGAAGCGACAGGGAGTCACCAAGGGGAGGGAGCAGGAGAGAGGGAGGGCAGCCTTTGACAAGGACACTCTGACAGCCGAGGTGAGTCAGTACCAGGCTAGCAGGACCACAGGAGAGGACGAGGGTGCCTTTATGATGGGACCCATGATGGCTTTTCAGACGAGACAGTGAGCAAGTCCTCTGGCTCAAGGCCCCAACTATTTGCACCGGCTGCCTGGGCCATGGCACAGCTCAGATTGCTGCTTCCGGCCCAGGGGTCTTGGCATAACCAGGGCCAAAGGACGAGAGGCTGCTGAGCCCCGCAGAGCGGGAGCTCTCCGCCCCGGCCCCTCACACCCGCTGTGCACTCCCGGCCTTACCTCCGATCTTCGCATTGTATGCAATGCCCACGATGCAGTAAGAGTTGTTGGCTGAGGCGGCAACTTCCCCCGCACAACGAGTGCCGTGTCTGCAGCGAAGGAAACACAAAGTAACGTCCCGGCTTGGTGATCACAAATGAACTTGCAACAAGGGGTGTGGCCCCTATGCCGGGGGTGCCAGTAAACCCCGCTTTCTGTATCCCCTGTGGTCACCAGCCCTTCCTGGAAGATGCATCCGGCCAGGCTTGGAACAGTCCTTCTTGCACCACGTAAAATGCAAGTGTTCACTCTTAGGTTGTCTCTGCCAGGATGCCTCCCTTCACCCCCAAGTCCCAGCGCCCATGGCCAGCGCTTCCCCTCCCAGCACCTGTCATCAGCCTATTCATGGGGGCAGGGCCCTCCTGCCCCGGCTCTGTGTCTCCTGTGCCTAACATGGCGCTTGTCATATCCAGGTGCAGCGTCAATACCTGCCTGGCCAATGGAACCAATAAAGAATTAACTGACAGGTAATGTTTGATCCCCTGTGCACCTGCAACAAGTGTTCAGCCTCAACAGCCTCCCGTCACTTCTGTGGCCTCTTAAGCAGGTGCGAGGGAAGAATGCTCTAGATTGAACACTCAGTAGCAGCTCAGGGGATGATGAAGAAATTACCAGGAGAACAAATTGCCTTCCTTCATAGTAATGACCCCATTCTTTGATGCGCCACAGCGGGGCACACCCTCCAGCAGGGCCAAAATCTGGGTGACTCCGAAGAGCTCATCTTTGAGAAGAGTCCATGGGGAATATAAGCATCATTGATTCAAATTCAAAGCTGCCTTTAAATCAGCTCTGGGTCTGCGTGCTAGCCCTCTGGAAGAGAGTCGTCCATCCTTCTCTGGAACTCTCGCAGCCCTGAACCAGGGCCAGCCACGGGGGTCACACAGCTCAACGGCTCACGCCGGGATTCGATCCCGCCCTTCAAGGGTCACTGCATAGGATATGGATCATGCCTCCCTGTTCCCTGATGTGTGACCGGGAAACAGCCCCCTTTGCCTCAGGGAAGGGCACCTTGGGACGTGAGGCTGGGGCCTCTGTGGCTCCGGGGAGCTCTGCAGCCTGGCGTGTAGAACACGGCAGCCCGGCCAGGCCTGCTGCACAGCACAGTGTGTGCATCGGGTGTTTGATTTTTTTTTTGTTTTTAAACAGTCTCACTATGTTGCCCAGGCTGGTCTCAGAGTCTGGGGGTCAAGCGATCCTCCTGCCTCAACTGGCTGAGTACCTGGGACTGCAGGAATGCATGACACTATACCAGGCCTGGGTCATTGGAATTTGCACCTCAGAACCCCATCAACCAGGAGCTAAATTCCCACTGCTGTGGTTTGGGTGTTGAATGTCCTCCGAAGGCCCATGTATTAAAGGTTTGGTCCTCAGGGTGCATTAAAGGGTTAGTCCTTTAGGAGGAGGAGTCTTGTGGGGGGAACCATAGGTCCCTGGGGGTGTGCCCCTGAGAGAGATTGTGGGACCCCTGCCCCTTATTTTTTTTTTTGCAATACCGGGGATTGAACCCAGGGGCATTCTACCTCCGGGCTACACCCCCAGCCCTATTCTTTATTCTTTATTTTGAAACAGGGTCTCGGTAAGTTGCGGAGGGCCTCTCTAAGTAGCTGAGGCTGGCCGCAAACCCAGATCCTCCGGTCTCAGCCTCCCAAGTACTGGGATTACAAGCGTGCGCCACCACGCCCGGCTCCCCTGACCCTTCTTCATTCCCCTTTTGCTGCCTGGCTGATGAGGTGAGTGGGGGTCTTGCTCTTCCACACACTCCTGTCTTGACACAGGCCCAAAGCCATGGAGCCACTGGATCATGGGCTGGAACCTTTCCTCTTTATAAATTAGTTATCTCGGGTACTTCATTAAAGTAATGCAAAGCTGACTAACACAGTCACGGTGAGAGGACACGCCTGGAAAGCATCTTGTCGACAGGGGGGAAGGAAGAAAGGGCTTTTGTTATTTTCCTCTAAATATTTTTGAAGAATGGCAAGAGCTCGGGGCATGGGGTCATGTTGACAGAGAAAGGTCAGGCAGCAAATGAAGCTCTAGGTCCAACCTTAGGGCTCACTTCTCTCCGAGAGACCAGGTGACTGATGCAATGTGACCAACCCCCATGGTTTCCTGAGCCTCCGCAGTGGGCTTCTTCACCTGTATTCCGCCCCTCCCAACAGCCCTGCGAGGGGGAGATGTTGTCGCCATGGAAAAGCCTCTACATCACGGTCATGGCTTGGATCTGGAACGTCCCCCAGAATCTCAGGTGTTCACAGGTGTGGCGTTGGGAGGCGATTGGACCCTGAGGGCTCCGACCTCATCTGTGGCTTAGCCCCGTGGACCTCTTGGAGGAAGTAGGTCACTGGGGACGTGCTCTGGGAGAGTTTATCCTCTCCTCAGCCCTGTCCTCTCTTTCTCCTTGCTTCCCAGCTGTTATGACCTGAGCAGCTTTCCTCCTTCCTGCCCTTCTGCCATGACGTTTTGCCTCACCTCAGGCCCAGAGGAATGGAGCCAGCCGACCATGGACTGCACCTTGAAACCATGAGCCAAAATAAACTTCTCCTCCTTCTTTACATTGTTTATGTCAGGTATTTTGGGTGCAGTGATGACAACTGGACTGACACAGACATTAAGACACAGTCTCAACACGGTCCCTCAATGTGCACAATGCCACACAGCCGGTGAGTGGCAGAGCTGGGACTTGATTTGTCCCGCATCACTCATGCCCTTGCTCCTCACATCAAGGATGGAGTCATAAATGCAGGCATGTGACCCATGTGCTCAGAGAGGCCGGGGTGATGTCTTCACACAGACAGTCATGAAGATGGCTAGACTTAAGGGTAATTCTTCTGAAGTATTCCAACGAGGTTGGAGACAGGAACAGCGCTTGCATAACATCCATTTCTAGCTGACCAGAAGAGATGATGGCCCCAAAGAAGAGGCTAACTCCACAGAAGCCTCCCTGTGCCTGAGGGGCTGTGGCCAGCATGGCTTCTGATTCCTGGATAAGCCCCCAACAGGGCCCAGGCAGGTGGAGAAGCACCCAGAGCCTGTCACCTCTCCAGGGGCCCCTGGGTGGAAATTCAACAAGGACTCACAGGGAGAGGAAGAGAGATGGAAGGGAAGAGGGGACAGAGTGACCTACTTGTTTTCATTGCTGGCATCGTATCGTGGAGATGGGTCGTAATCATTTCCGTTGACGTCATAGCTCGCGTAGGAATCCTAGGAATCAAAGCTTGGTGAGTGAAGAGAGAGGTGAAGCATGTTACACCCCTGCTCTAAATTATCCATTTCAATTCCTTTTTATGTCTGCCTTGGAAGTACACACAGAGTTTCTCTCTTACTATAACTATCATCATTTCCATATAGTGGTAAAACATACATAACACAAAACCTCTCATCTTAACCATTTTAAGTGTACAGTTCAGCAACATTAAGTACATCTACATAGTTGTGCAACCACCACCACCATCCATCTCTAGAACTTTCTATCTTCCCAAACTCAAACTCTGTGCCCATGAAACACCAACTCCCCATTCCTCCCTCCCCAGCTTCTGGCAATCACCACTGTACTTTGTCTCTATGAACTGAACAACTATAGGCATTTCGTATAAGTGGAATCATATATATTTGTTCTTTGGTGATTGGCTTATTTCACTCAGTATAATGTCCTCAAGGTTCATGTGTATTGTCCTGTGTGCCAGAATTTCCCTAATTTTATATTTTCATATGTATGTGTTTTGCTTACATACTTATAATAATAGTGCTCATATCATTTCTTTGAAAACATATCACAAAAGCTTTTAGCCGGGCATGGTGGCACACGCTTGTAATCCCAGTACTTTGGGAGGTGGAGACCGGAGGATCCGGGTTCGCAGCCAGCCTCAGTTCTCTCGCTCTCTCTCTCCCTGTCTGTCTGTCTGTCTGTCTCTCTCTCTTTCTCTCCTTAGTGAGGCCCTCTGCAACTCGTGAGACCTGGTTTCAAAATAAAGTATAAAAAATAGGGCTGGGGGTGTAGCGCAGAGGTAGAACGCCCCTGCGTTCAATCCCTGGTTTCACAAAAAAAAAAAAAAAAAGCTTTCCAGTATTATTGACATAGTCTTCAAAACTAATTCCCAAGGGCTGCATGATTACCTATCAACTGGATACAACATGGTTTACTTAATCACTAGAAGGTATCCAGGTTCCTTATAGTATAACGCATTTATCATATTTACTATGTGCAGGCTCTCATTTACTTCTATGACCTCATTTAATCCTTACAATAACCCTATAAGATAGTAGTCCTCTTGATAACCCCATTTTATAGATAGTGATACTGAGGGACAGAGAAGTCAAGCAACTTGCTCAAGATCTCAGAGCTAGTAAGCCAGGATAGGAGCCTAGGCTGTCTGGGTGGAGAGCCCATGTTTTCATTCTTTGTCATTTTTTTTGTCAGGGGGTGGTGGTGGTGGTGACACCAGGGATAGAACCCAGGGCTTTGTGCATTCTAGGCAAGCACTTGACTACTGAGGTACATCCCCAGCCCTTTTTAATTTTATTTTGAGACAGAGTCTTGCTAAGTTGCCCAGGCTGGCCTCAAACTTGTGCTCCTCCTGCCTCAGCTCCCTGGGTAGCTGGGATTACAAGTGGGTACCACCGTGCCCGGCTCAGAGCCCATGTTTATTTAACCCCACGTTTGCTCATGTAGGTAGTATTGTATGTATATTCGTATGAGGACCACCTCTAGGCATGTGTTTGTCAGTCCCCTGGCCTCCATTCCTAGAAGTACACAGGACTCCAACGCATGGGCAAACCCCTCTGCAAACTGCTCTGCAAAACTCCTCTCTCTGGCACTAGGAGAGTAACGGGTGGCAGGATGTGTGTTTCCCCAACCCTGCCCAGCACAGGTTGTTGTTGTTGTTGTTTTTACCTAATTTAATAGAGGGTGGGAGCAAATGACAACATACTACTTTTTAAAATTTATGCCGGGCGTGGTGGCGCACACTTGTAATCTCAGTACTTGGGAGGCTGAGACCGGAGGATCCGGGTTCGCGGCCAACCTCAGCTACTTAGTGAGGCCCTCCGCAACTTAGTGAGACCCTGTTTCAAAATAAAGAATAAAAAATAGGGCTGGGGGTGTAGCTCAGAGGAAGAATGCCCCTGGGTTCAAGCCTCAGTGCCTCAAAAAAATTATATTTACTTAATACCTAGCATGGCTGAATACCTTTGCGTGTCTGCTCCCAGGCAGCACTTACATAATTTGGGGCCAGGTCCGGATGATTTCTCTCTATGCCATCGTCGAGGATGGTGACCACCACGTTTTTTCCCGTGTAGCCCCGCTTCCACGCCGCCTGGACGTTCATTTCCGACCGGCAGCGACTGTTCTTGTCGCCACAATGCTGTATGCGCAGAACACACAAATCTCTGATGCTCCTGATGTACAACGGACATGCGCAAACCCGCAGAGAGGTGAGCCCGCTTAGCAAGCCAGCAGGAGGAAACAGCGGCCCGGGCTTAGAGAGCTGAGCCCTCTGTCTCCCACCCAGACCCAGGAAGAGCGAATGTCAGACTCCCTGGCTTTTTTTTTTTGCACTTGGCAACCCGCCTGTCATCTTTCAGGGGGGCAAATCCCCACCATTCAATCATTTCTGTCCTCAAAGAGCCCGCCTAGACTTTCACGAAAGTTCAGAAAAAACCCACAGACCCATCACCCCTGGAAGAAGGGGTTTAATACTCGAGATGAAGTGTATCTTTCTGGAGTTGACGTAGCAATTTAGCTTGACTGGGGGATCTTAACCCATGCCAGAGACACAGCACTGCAAATACCCCAGGGCGAGGGGTCCCCAAACCCCACTCACCATGTACCACATGTTGGACCAAATGGGGTCGTTGAAGTAAAGGGCCTGAGGGTCGCTCCGCACCTGTCTCTTCACCCTGCGTTTCACTTCTTGTTGTTGGAGCCATTTCACCTGCCAGGAAGAGATGTAGTGACCAGTCATTTTTAAAGTGATCTCCTGATTTTATGTAGCCCTCTCTGTAGGCGCTACAGGTTTCCTTTTGCAAGAATATCAGGTCATAGTAGGTGTGTGTTTGTGTGTGTGTGTGTGTGTACTCCCAGCCTTTTTATTTTTTATTTTGAAACAGGGTCTTGATAAGTTGCTGGGGTTCCACTAAGTTGTTGAGGATGACCTCAAACCTGCAGTCCTCCTGTATCAGCCTTCCAAGTACTGGGATTACAGGCATGTGCCACCACATCCGCCCATAGTAGATGTTTTCGATGGTATGCTCCAACGAGAGATATTCACTCCAAAGTGACCACATTTGGAAAAATGACAACTGATTTGTTACATGTGTAGGGGGAAATAATACCACACTGATAGATTTTTGAAAATATTCTACTAAAAAAATGGATCTTGTGAAGTTATCAAAAAAATGACAAGTAACCCTTGCTGGAAAAAAAAAAGAAGGAAGGAGTAAAGAGGGGAAATTCTTTGGTCATACTGTCTTCAGAAATCGTCTTACAGTGTGGACATGAATAAGTAAATTATGATAATCCATGTATTATAATTTCTGGCGGCCACTAGAAACATGGTATCAAAACATGCCCAGAGAAAAATCAAGAAAGGGATACAGCAAAATATTCATAGCAGCAATTCCCGGGTGTTGACACTATTGCTAATTTAAAATTTTTAAATTGCTTTCAAGTTGAGAGTGGGCGTTGGCCTCTTGGTCTTTGGTCTGTGGACTGGGGATCATCGTGCATCATCAGGTGGGGTTGTCTATGCACCGTATGCACTACGCTCTCAGGCCAGCATCTGGCGCACAGTCACGTTATCCTTACGTGTGTGCACACTCTTTTCAAGCTAGAGGAACTCAATCAACTCAGTCATTTTTCAAGGATCTTGGGGAAGAATTCATGGAAGCAGAAGCATTTTCTTTGATCTTGTGTGCTGGTCCCACCCAATCCGGTTAAGCTAGAAGCTAGGGTTCAGCCAGGGCTGGGGCCCAAGAGGAGGAGGAGGAGGAGGAGGAGCACCCAGCCCCTGCTCTCAAGAGTCTGGGGCTGCGGCCAAACAGAGCGTGGTGTGAATCCAAACAGGCAGGCTGCCTGGAGGAGCTGGCATGGGCTGGGGAAGGTGGAAGAGAAGCAGGGAGGAAGATGGAAGGAGGAGGAGGAGGCTCACGGTGACTTGGAGGCTGCTGTACCAAGGCTGGGGACCCAGGCTGGTCCTGGAAGCTCTATCAGCTGTCACAGTAAGGTGCTGCATGAGGCTGAGCGGGCAGGGAGTGCAGGGCCCCACCAGCCAAGGGGTAACATTTCCTTTCCTTCTGTCCTAGCCTCAACTTCCCCAGTGTCCTGAGGGAGGAGAGCAGGGCACCCCATATGTAGCCCCTACAAGGGTGAGGATTTATCTCAAAGGCATCCTTGGAGTATAGAACAAAATGCTTGGAAAGCACTACTATACCCTATCCCACCACCTATGTGATTTGTCTATAAAACACCCAGAGCCGGGCGTGGTGGCGCACGCTTGTAATCCCAGTACTTGGGGAGGCGGAGACCGGAGGATCCGGGTTCACGGCCAGCCTCAGCTACTTAGCGAGGCCCTCCGCAACTTCGTGAGAACTGGTTTCAAAATAAAGTATAAAAAATAGGGCTGGGGGTGTAGCTCAGAGGTAAAACGCCCCTGGGTTCAATCCCCGGTACCGCAAAAAAAAAAAACAAAAAACAAAAAACACCCAGAGACCAGGCTCCTTAAAAACAGTACAAAGATCTCAAAATCAATTGTGGGTTAGACACTTCAAAAGGCCTTAGCAACGAGTCCTAGAAAATTTATAATTGCCACTGATAGATATTTCTACAGAAAATAAAGGTACAAAATGAGATACTTCGTTCATAACACCCACCGATGGCCCTTTTCAGCTTCTCCATACATTACCCCCGAACTGGAAAGCTTTTACCAGGTTTAACTTACCTAGGATGATATTTCATAATCCACTAGACATCCTGTTATAAAATGCAGCAGAATGGAGACTCCTCATGGCTCCATGGGATATCCCATCCCCACTGCCAGGCTGAGCCCTGGATTTACAACTCACTCTAATGCCATCCGATGCCTTCTGCCTGCTGTGCCCACCAGGCCACACCTCCATTCAGAGAAGGAGGTGAACTCTGCTCTTCCAAGAGCAAGTGGGTGACTCCCTCCAAAATCAGTCAGGTGATATGGGAAAGCATAGTTCCAGAAGTCATGGACTAGCCTAGCGGGATGAGAGTTTGGGCATCCCAGCCCCTGATGGTTGCTGGGCTCTGGGGAGAACCCCATGCTAGCACAGTTCTGATGGTGGGTTGAATGGCACCAGGTCTACAGCACGGTTTGGGGATCCCCCAATAGCATGACTTGGAAGTGTCCCCCAAAGGCCCATGTGCTAAAAGTTTGGTCCCAGCCAGGTGTGGTGGTGCATGCTTGTAATCCCAGTACTTGGGAGGCTGAGACAGGAGGGTCGCAGGCTCGTGGCTAGCTTCAGTTACTTAGTGAGGCCCTCCCCAAGTTAGTGAGACCATTTCAAATTAAAGAATAAAAAATAGGGCTGGGGGTGTAGCTTGGAGGTAGAATGCCCCTGGGTTCAATCCCCAGTACCGCAAAAAAAAAAAAAAAAGTTTGGTCCCCAGCCCAAGGTGCTATTGGGAAACAGTAAAACCTTCAGGAGGTGGGGTCTGGGGGAGGAAGTTAGGTCACTGGGGGGCGTGCCCTTGAGGGGATATTGGGACCTGAGCCCATCTCTCTTTCTCTTTCTCTCTCTCTCTCTGCTTCCTGGCTGCCATGAGGTGAAAGCCTACCTCTGCCACATGCTCCTGCCACGATGTACTGTGGACCAAGACAAGAAGGCCAAGCAACTATGTTCTGAAACTCTGAGCCAAAATAAACCTTTCTTCTTTTTAAGTTGATTTGTCTCGGGCATTTGTCACAGTGACAGCAAGCTGACTACCACAGGGGTGATGTAACTATCCTCTGCTGTCCCACCGCCTGCACACACTGCCTGGACAGGGTCTCGGCTCTGTTCACCGGGTAATGTGTTGCATACAGCCGGAGCTCACTAAATGTTTCCCAAAGAAATGAAGCCACACTTCAGATTTTAAATAGGCTGCAACCATGAGCAGACTTTACTCCTGAGTTGAAATATGACCAGGTCTTAATGACTCCTGAATGACAACTGCTGGCTTTTTCGTGGAAAACCAACTCTAAGAGATCTGTGGCAAGAGCAAGGATTCTGTGCCAAATGTCACTCCTAGCCCAAACACAAGTCGTATCGGTTTACAAACCTGGATAAAGTGTCTTGATTTCTTTGAAGTCATATTTTGAAGATGGAACTTTATTCTGATCCTTTTCCTTTTATCCATTTTCTGTTTCTTTTTTTTAACTTTTTATGTTCATTTATCGGTGCATTGTAATTATACATTTTGATATGTGTCAGGGTATGAACATCACACATGCACACATTGCACATTTAGCCCTCCCTTGCTAAACATGCAGCATACTTAGCTTAGAAAGTTCATTGCTCTGGGAAAGAGAATTCTAGACATAAAGAAGACTTCATAATTTTCTCGAGATTACAATAATAGCTAGATTGTGTGTATGTGTGTGTGTGTGTGTGTGTGTGTGCACACGCGCACACATGCATGTGTGTATTGCTGAGGATCAAACACAGGACCCTGCACATGCTAGGCCAGCACTCTACCACTGAACTACATCCCCAGTCCCATACTTTCTTTTGTAGCATACGCCCTCCTCCAACTCTTCTTAGAAGTCACGTTAAAAGTAGGCGTCTCTGGAATGTTCTTCTGTAGATAATTTGAGGTAAAATTCAAGGGTCTTATAAACGAGCAGGGACCAGGGAGGAGCCCTGTCGGGGTCCTGGTGAACTGCTGCCACATCAAGGGTCATCAGTACTACTGAGCTGCAACTATGTCCGAGTGGCAGCCTTGGCCTGTCCTCTTTCCTGTGGGCCACGGGCACTCTGCCAGACCAGAAGCCCACCTGATCTACTGGTCCTGGCTGTGACAAGTGAAAAATGGGGTGTCTGGAAACTTCCTCCCATATAACGATGTCATCAAGGAGAGCGTGCGGTCTTGCCTGTGCTGCACCCACAGCCACCGAGTGAGCCAGGGCTGGAGGTGGCTCGGCGGGAGAGTGCTTGCCAGGCATGAGCAAGGCCCTGGGTTCCATCCCCAGTACCAAACGCCCCTGCAAAAGGCCACTGTGTGCCTTCGAGCCCTTTCTGGCTCAGAAGGGCCCTGCTAAGGCTATGGAAGCTCCAGGGAGTTCTTGTGAGCTAGAGATTCCTAAAAGGGAGACCTAGAGTCTTTGTTCTGGATGGAGCTGAGGTGACAAAGGACATTCACAGAGACCCTGGGGCATCCTATACAACAGCACGGGGGAAGGGCACACAGTTGAGTCAAGCTGCTGAATGTCTTTATTCCCTGCCGGCTGGGTCTGCTGAGTTTCCTGCAGCCTGCTGAGTTTCCTGCAGGTTCTGCGCTCCATGCACAGCTGAATGGAGAGCCAGGGAGACAGCGTGGGCAAGCTCTCTCCTTTCTTCTTCCCTTAGTTCCATCAGAGTGAAGGCCAGTTTACTCTGTAACTGGGAAAGGACCAGGGCAGCCCCCTGTGCTAAGCCAGCCCTGACTACACACCAGGGCGAATCTGTAGAGGAAGTCAGAAGCTGCACCCCGGCACCCAGGAGCCACCGAATCCTAAATCCCCCTCGAGGAGAGAACAATCATGCGAGGAGTACCCTCGAAAAGAAGCCACTTACTCACGTTCTCTGTGTGGGAGTAGGGCCCTCTGCCTGGGCCTTCGCCTCCAAACTGTAAAGGGGGGTGGGATCTGCCCGCCCACCTCAGAGGGCCTTTGTACTCAACAGTCTGTGATGCTGAGGTCTCGATTCCCATCAGCACCGGCTGCCCTGAACACCTCGCTGGGCCACCAGCCAGCCAGCCGAGGAGCTGAACCAGAAGGCTGGGTGGCAGATATTGAAAAACAGTGATGTCAACAAGCAGTGTCCCCTTACAGCTGCAAGGAGGTCCTTGGTGACCGCGATGGTCACAGTACGAATGGACTATGCGGGAGCTAAGCTGGGACCTCTCGCCCCCGCCCCACGGAGGAGCAGGCTGACGTCCTGGGAAACCCCAGACACCACATGGAAAATGATGTGGCCAGGAGGGTAAGACTCCATTTTCCCTCTAGAAGGAGAGAGAGAGCCTTCGACCGTCATCAGATCTTCAGAGGTGCCTGTGAGCCCACAGTGGCGCGGAACCACAGAACTAAGCTAGGCTCATGGAGGTGGAAAGGGTTCCTATGCGCCTGCAACTGGACACTGCTGCTCTCCTCCTCCTGAAGGGCAGGGGAAGTCCTGCCAGGAGCAGGCGCGGCTAATCGGCTTCACCAGCGCCGATCTCAGCCAGACACCCAAGTCCACCTGTGGCCTGGCGCTCTGTCACCTTGGGGTGGGCGTGGGGGTGCTGGCTGCTATGGTAACAGCACAGCCAGAGCCCGGTGGACCCGGGTAGTATAAGAGGGAAGGAGAAGTTGAAGAACTCCAAAATAAAAGATGTTCTAATTCAGCCGCCCTCTTACCAAGGCAGCAGGGAACCTGGCCCCTCCCACTTCCACGCCGCAGCCAGGACTGAACCGCCGTAGCCGCCATTTCTCACGCTCTGTCCCGAAGACCCCTGCTTCACCGTCAAAAGAGATGACAGTATTTTTTTCTGCAAACTTTGGAAATGGGATAGTGGGTGTGATGGCACTTTGGGAAATTAAAACTATTCACTTATTTGTAACTGGGTTCTCACTTTGCTGAAAGGAGCCAGGAAGTGGCCTTCTCCCCGCCACCCGTCCCTCCCTCCAGTCACAGACAACAGAGCTGGCAGCCACAGCCCACTGTCATCTATTGTTTGGGCTGGTGTGTGTCCCTTCCCAAATACTCGTGCTGAAGTCCTAGCCCCAGTCGTTCAGAATGTGTCTGCATTTGGAGATTGTGTGTGTGTGTGTGTGTGATTGTGTGTGTGTATGCGTGTGTGTGTTGCTGGGGATGGAACCCAGAGCCTCACAGACCCTAAGCAATGCTCTACACTGAGCCACACGCCCGGTCCCTAGAGAAAGCGTCTTTACAGCGGTCATTGAGTTAAGATGGGGTCATGAAGGTGGGCCCTAATCCAATCTGACTGGTGTCCTCAGAGGAAGAGGAGATTAGGACACAGATGCACAGAGGGGCGACCATGTGAGGACACTGTCGGGATGCAGCCATCTGTGAAAGGCCTCAAGAAACCAACCCTAGCCGGGCGTGGTGGCGCACGCTTGTAATCCCAGTACTTTGGGAGGCGGAGACCGGAGGATCCGGGTTCGTGGCCAGCCTCAGCTCTCTCGCTCTCTCTCTCCCTGTCTTTCTCTCTCTCTTTCTCTCCTTAGTGAGGCCCTCCGCAACTTCGTGAGACCGGTTTCAAAATAAAGTATAAAAAATAGGGCCGGGGGCGTAGCGCGGAGGTAGAACGCCCCTGCGTTCAATCCCCGGTACCGCAAAAAAAAAAAAAAGAAACCAACCCTGTGACGCCTCTGTCGTCATGAGATAGAACTCGCTGCGGAGCCCTCACAGCTCTGAAGTGCAACCCTGGCCAACATGCCCAGCGCCCAGCCACTGTCAGGACTTCTGTAGTTTCTGCAGTATAGGATGAGGCTCTGTTCATTCAGGCTCCCTTAGGATTTTCATTATAATTTAGCCAAGGGGAGCCACAATTCATACCTAAGATATTTACATAGAAAGAAGTTGATAAGCAAACTGTAACAGATATAACTAGTATACATGAGCCTAATCGGAGAACTGAGATATATTTTGATAAGCATTTACAAAGTGTCTGTCTACTATTCACTGGGCAGCTGCTGGGCTTGTAAAGGAATAAACACAAACATGATGTGGCCTTGGCCCTCAAGGACTTCCTATCGCATTGGTAAAAGACGGGCTCGCCAGCTCGTAAGCTTCTAACTCCAAGCTCCTCTGCCCTAGTTATCTATGGACCAGGTCGGTTCGCCTTCCCATCCCCTCTCCTCATTTCTGGAATACTGGACATGCTCCTGGGCCTGCCGATCCAGAACCGGCTGAGGCTCCCCTGCCAGCCCTGTCTCTGTCACTGACCAGGTCCCAAGAGAACTCAACTAGTCATTATCGGTTCCACCAAATGTTGCTGTGTGCTCCCACCCCAGGGCTAAATCGAGAATATAAACATACAACTGCTAGGAAGAGCCGCCAAGTCTGAGGGCTCGAGCAGGCTTCCCGGTAGCCGGGATATTTGAGCCGAAAGGGGAGGGTGGGAGAGGGTGGGAGCAGGGAGTAGGGAGGACTTTGGAGGGAGACTTTCAAGGCCGTGTGGTTGGGCTTGGGGGACATGGGAGGCCAGACCAAGAGGGGCCGGGAGGTGGGTGTAGGACATCCTAGGGACAGTGGTGCCACTGTATTTCACAGGATCCCTCGGGAACATGGGGCGTAGATTGGCGGGGGAGCAAGGATGCTCACAGGATGCTGAGAGCAGTGTGGTGGTCCAGGTGGGAAAAGACAGGTGCCTGGCCCGGGCAGAGCCGTACAGCAGGTGGAACGGCCCAATCGAGGAATGAGTGGGGGAGGGGGGCTGCTGGCCCCTGCAGCAGGGTGCGGATGAAAGCTTCTTGCTAGACAGAGGTGGGGTCAGAGATGGTGACCTGAGCTTGGGATGTGTTGACTTTGAGATGTTTTGGGGACACCTAAGTGGAAATGACAAGAGTAAAGGTGAAATAATAAAACATTGTTTTTTAAAGGTACATATATATGTGTGTGTATTATATGTGTGTATGTGTATGTGTGTATATATATATATATACATACACACATACATTTATGTTTGTAGACTGGTATATATATACACATGCATACATATACACATACATACAAATATACATACATATATACATACATATATATTTGTAGACTGGTATATATATATACACATACATACATACATAAAGATACATACATATATACTTGTAGTACTGGGGATTGAACCAAGGGGGTTCTTTACTACTGATCTACATCCCCGTGCCTTTAATTTTTTTTTTTTTAAACAGGGTCTCGCTAAGTTGCTGGGACTGGCCTCAAACTTGCAATCCTACCATCTTAGCCTTCTGAGTGCCTGAGATCACAGGCATGCACCACCACACCCAGTTTAAGGTGCATGTTAAAAACCAAACTTTATCAATTCAAAGTAGCCACGCCCCTTGAACCAGATGGGTTATGCTGCGAATATGGTGAGACAGCTCACCCTTGTCATCCGTGGCCCAGGAGGGGCCTGCTGGCAGGGCTGGCCCAAGATCCCTCCCTCCCCACATGGCAGATGTGTTCTCCCGGCCCATTCCACAGTTTATCGACCCCTGAGACCAATTCGGTCACTCGCTGTCTCTGTGTTGTTATTTGCCAGGAACTTCGTGTTTGTTTGCACTTCGAATGTCTCTAGTACACAGGACTGTCAGATAAAATTCCATCTGTGGTTAATGGAAAGATCTGCTTAAAGGTTGCATCATTGTTGGAAAGAAACCTGAGCTTTGATTAAACTCTGGGGCAAAGTCCCGACCTACAAAACAGAATGCCTACTCACTCGGCTCCTGGAAATCTTTTTTTTTTTTTTTTTTTTTTGCAACTTTGGAGCTGTAAAGTACTGAAATAATCAAACTGGAGGCTCCTAGCGCCCCGGAAGGAGCCACCCAGGACCTTCCTAATAGCATCTTTATCCTTCCATTTCTATCACCCATCTGGCTGAGAGCCGAAGGGAAGGAAAGGGCTGAACCCGAGTCATCGTGCTAAAATGTAAGGTTTGGAAGACACAGGCAGCAACGTCTAACTATAAGCCAGCTTGGAATGGAATCAGAACAAGTAATTTAAAAAAAATTTGTGGGCCCTCGCAGCTATTGGCTGATGCGTCGGTAACATCCACCCTTCTCCAGACTTTTGGCAAAAGAACAAGTTAAAAACAAATGCTTTCAGTTTGCTTAAATGACAGCCCTTGGAAAAACCCAGTGACTGATACCGCGTACTGAGAACACCCGGGCTGCTCTCCCCAGGATGGGGCCGAGCAGAAAAGCGATTTGAGCAAAATGGCCCTTTTCAAAGGTGGTTAAAAAAAATCAAGTAAAGGTAATTAAGAATGTACAAAAAACAATCGCATCATGTTAGCACAGGATCGGTGCAAAAAGATGCTTAGTAAGTGTGTAAATGTGTGTGTCCATGTGTGTGTGTGTGATTAAAGAAGAAAGTCCTACTATTGCCTTCTCTCCATCCTTATGTTTTGTTTGGGCAAATGTACACTTTATCAGTTTTTATACGACACTGGGGCGGGACCGTAAATTCCATCACTTATCAAAGCACTTTTATACATTAGAGACTGGGGCTAATTAAAATCAAATACCATCTGCATTCGATTGAACTTTATCCTAAGCCCTATAACATTCATTTCCAGTGCGGTCATCCCCACACAACGGCAACTTTACGTTCCAATGGCTCTGAATAATATTAAATCATCTTTTCCTTTTGTTAATAATATTAATTACACCACTCTCCAGAAGTGAAGGTGTCACTGAAGGGCCCGGCTAATGTAGAATGGTTCAGATGCGCTGCAATAAAAGATAACACTAAACACTTGTCTAACGCAGCTAATTTCACCAAATATTTAATTGGAATGACTAGGTAAAGTAAATATTCGTCAGGCTGACAGCTATTTGATTTGGTTCGCTTTAAAACCGGACTCACGTAAACAAGAGGTATTTCAGCTGCGATGCGGAATTCATAATTGCTTCAGATGTCTATATGCTTTCCCCGGGGCTAAAACTTTAATTAGAACTGTGGGACACAGTCAGCCAATCATGTGCAGGCTCCCGGCAGGGCTGGGATGGTTCTGCTGTTTACCTTTTTTTCTCTTTCTTCTTTATTGGCAGGATGCTTTGATAGCAGCCCTGCCAGGAGCTTATTAAGAAACTGTATAAAAGGGATTTTTATTCGACAAAATTTAACTGCCAGAGCCTTTGCCTAGGAAGTCTCTCCTCCTTTCTGTTTCCTTCAAGGGCACCGCTGAATACTGAGAATACTTTGCCCTCAGACCCAAAGTGAATATAGTACTTTAGACACACCTAAAATGAATCCACAGAGCAGCTCAGACCCTGCAGAGGGAGGAAGGACTGAGGCACAGTGGCGCTCCAACCTTCCGCACAACCTGTCCCTGCCACCTCCGCGCACGCCTGTGCACAGGTCCCCCATGCTAACCCCATTCTGCTGGGGGCTCACCCGTGCAGAGACCTCTGGGCTGCTCTGCATTCCCCATTAATATTCACAGTTCATGCGGTTGAAAGGGAGGGAAGAGCGGTCCAGTTGAGCACCTTTAAAAGTTCTAAAACTTGGTCACTGATAACAGAGGATGTTGACTAACACAGAGTGAGTCTCCAATTTGGACTCTGCCATCAGTCTAAGAATTGAGAAACAGCTTAATTCTTGGAAGAACCGATGGACAGGGGACCAAGAGACGCACTCGCTAGTCCCCTCACGGAGCACGCCTACGTACGGCTTCCTGCGCACACACAGCCCGCCCTGGTGCTAACTCCATGCGGTAGCGACGCTGCAGCTCCGAGGACATCAGAGGAAGAAGGAGCATGGTGTCTTCCCAAGACAGATGGATTGCTTGCCTAAAGTGAAACTGTGGAGAATTAGTAGAATTTCTCCAAGATGGCAGATCATGGGCTACTTTCAACCTTCTAGAACCCACAGCTCTTTCTCATGACTGTCTGCACAGAGTACCCATGTTGCTCTTTTTTCTACTGATGCCTGCACCGGGTCGGCCTGCCCTTCTCCAAGTGCTCTGTTCTGGGGGGTCTGAGCAACTACAATCCAGCTTTGCTTCCTAGTGGAAGAAAATATCCTGGCCCCTTTGAAAAATATTCCTTAGCCAGGTTTGATGGTGCAGGCCTGTAATCCTAGTATCTGGGAGGCTGAGACAAGAGGATCACAGGTTTGAGGCCAGTCTCAACAAGTTAGAGAGAGCCTCAGCAACCTACAGAGACCATGGTTCAAAATAAAAAATGAAGAGCTCGGCATGGTGGTGCACGCTTGTAATACCAGTACTTGGGAGGTTGAGACCGGAGGATCCGGGTTCGTGGCCAGCCTCAACTACTTAATGAGGCCCTCTGTAACTTAGTGAGACTCTGTTTCAAAATAAAGAATAAAAAATAGGGCTGGGGGTGTAGCTCAGAGGTAGAATGCCCCTGGGTTCAATCCCCAGTACTGCAAAAAAGAAGGGAAGGAAGGAAGGAAGGAAGGGAGGGGAAGGGAAGGAAGGGAAGGGAGGAAGGAAAGAGAAAGAAAAAAGAAAGAAAGAAAGAAAGAAAGAAAGAAAGAAAGAAAGAAAGAAAGAAAGAAAGAAAGAAA
>PVJS01026880.1:0-26669 GCA_004027185.1 Glis glis | reverse complement strand
ATCTCGAGTTGACTCTTGTGCAGGGTGAGAGGTAAGGATTCAGCTCCATTTTTCTGCAGGTAGATAACCAGTTTTCCCAGCACCATTTGTTGAAAAGACTGTCCTTTCTCCAACGTATGTGTTTGGCACCTTTGTCAAAAATCAATTGGCTATAAGTTTGTGGACTTGTTTCTGTATCTTCTATTCTATTCCACTGGTCCATGTGTCTGTTTTTGTGCCAGTACCATGCTGATTTTATTACTATAGCTCTGTAGTATAATTTGAAGTTAGGAATTGTGATGCCTCCTGCATGGTTCTTATTGCTGAGAATTGCTTTGGCTATTCTGGGTCTTTTGTTTCTCCATATGAAATTAATGATTTTTCTAGCTCTGCGAAAAATGATGTTGGTATTTTGATAGGGATTGCATTGACTCTGTAGATTATTTTTGGCAGGATGGCCATTTTGATAATATTTATTCTGCCTATCCAAGAGCAGGGAAGATCTTTCCATCTTCTAAGATCTTCTTCAATTTCTTTCTTCAGTGTTCTATAGTTTTCACTGTAGAGGTCTTTTACCTCTTTGGTTAAGTTTATTCCTAGGTATTTGATTGGTTTTGAAGTTATTGTGAATGGGATTGTTTTCTGGATCACATGATCATTTCAATAGATGCGGAAAAAGCATTTGACAAAATTCAACACCCATTCATGCTAAGACTCTACAGAAAATCGGAATAGAAGGAACATACCTCAACATCATCAAGTCAATATGTAAGAAACCCAAAGCCAACATCATATTGAACGGGGAAAAATTGCCAGAATTCCCCTTAAAATCAGGAACAAGACAAGGATGCCCACTATCACCACTCCTTTTCAACATAGTCCTTGAAACCCTTGCCAGAGCAATAAGACAGGAGAAGGATATCAAAGGAATTCAAATAGGAAAAGAAAAACTAAAATTATCTTTATTTGCAGATGATATGATCCTATATCTAGAAGACCCAAAGAACTCAACCAAAAGTCTACTAGAGCTAATTAACAAATTCAGCAAAGTAGCAGGATAAAAGATCAAACTAAAAAAGTCAGTAGCTTTCATATATGCCAACCATGAGTCCACTGAGATAGACAGTATCTTTAAAATAACATGCCTTTTTAATCGATAGGCTATTTGCTTAATTGTTAAACACCAAGGTGAAAAATATTTCCAGATGTTATACCTCAGCCAGGTGTGATGAACAGTGGTTTTGAACGTTAAGTAAAAAGTAAAAATAAGCCAGGCATCGTGGCACACGCTTGTAATCCCAGTACTTTGGGAGGCGGAGACCAGAGGATCCGGGTTCCTGGCCAGCCTCAGCGCTCTCTCTCTGTCTCTCCCTGTCTCTCTTTCTCTACTTAGTGAGGCTTCCACAACTTCGTGAGACCTGGTTTCAAAATAAAGTATAAAAAATAGGGCCGGGGGTGTAGCGTGGAGGTAGAATGCCCCTGGGTTCAATCCCCGGTCTGCAAAAAAAAAAAAGTAAAAATAATCCCCCAATTTAAAATAAACTCCAATTATTTTATTACTTAAGATAATTTCTATAACAGAGTATATTAATAATGATTATTTTTGATTACTAATATGTCTTTGTATATGCAGTGAAAAACACAAAAGGTGCTATCAGTGAAATAATTCTTACCTGTTCTAGATTGATCCAAAGAATGATCTTATTGAAAACACCTAATATTTCTGAGGCTTTGTGTCCTCATGTTTTAAATGGTAGGGAATAGCTGATAGTATGGCCCACACCTGTAATCCTAGTATTTGGGAGGCTGAGATTGGAGGATCATAGGTTCAAGGCCAGTATGTGGTAATTTTGGCCCTGTTTCAAAATAAATAAATAAATAAATAAATAAATAAATGTTTAGACATGTATCTCAGTGGTTAAAAAAAAATCCTCCTTGGTTTAATCCCCAGTCCCAGAAATAAATTAAAAAATAAAACAGAGATGGGAGTGTAACTCAGAGGTAGAACCTCCCCCCCCCCAGGTTCAATCCCTAGTCACACGAAAAAATAAAATTAAAATGATAGGGAATAATATGAATTAGGCTAAACAATCTCAAAACATATGTTTCTTCTTTTTCACCTGGTTAGTGCCTTGTTACTACTGAAAACCTCCTCATACACTGCCTCCTTGGAGCAGCATCCCCTGACGTCCCTCTGATTAGAGAGTGCACAGGCCTTACCTCTCTGCTCTATTTGAAACATTACCCACATCTGCTTACCTGTGAGCCGCTTGAGGACAGAGATTGTGCCCTTCATCTCTGAATCTTCAGATTTCCACACGGTGTTTGAAATATGGCATATGTTCAATAAATGTCTGATGGACATATGACTGAATGAGTATTTCCGTGGGAAAAAAAAAAAGGAAACTTCTGTGGCCCAAGTTCTTTGTTTACTGCCTATAACTTCAAGATGATAGAAGAGGCAAATGATGCCCATTTATCTTATTACCAAAAAAGGCACATTTCCCCATTTTAAAACAACAGAGCCTTTCTTTTACAGCTACCTATAGGATAGACCTAAATGGGCTCTGAGGAACCAATGAGTTGAAACTGAAGCATCAGCCATTCATCCCCATGCCATGGACAGGCCCTGCCTGAATATTTTTAAATGCTTTTAAAAGTTTTTTATTAGGAGAATATTTTTTTCTTGTTAGCACATTTAAAATTAATGGTTGCTTTCCTGTATTCATGTTCTGTTTGTAGAAACAGATGGAATTTTAAGCATTAGAGCTATAATAAAATTTGTTACTTGCTATGACAAAATATTCATTATGTGCTGTCAGAGGAATATGGAATTTGGAAAGCTGACTTTTAAGTCATCTTCAGGCATAAATGCCTGATTTACTTATTGAGGTAAAAACGAATGGTATGAGCGGTTGCAACTGTAAACTACATACCCATTTGCCTTGCAATCCCTTTTTTTAGCCATAGAACTGTGGATATGTGGGGAGGCACATTAGTTCAGCCATGGGAGGGATTCTTCTTTATTAAACGCATGCTTTCAAAGAGGAAAGATTATTTACTTTTCACTGGAAGCAACCGCAGCATCCATTCAAAGCAAATCGTGTTCTCAGGGAAAAGATATTAAATTGATATTAATAGGCATTCTATTCCTGAGCAACTGATCCTGTTGTTTCAGTTGTGGCTACACCTTTGGGAGACTGCAGAATCAATGACCGACCTAAAAGGTTTCTTAGTCACCAATATTTATGGTTTGCATTTTTAGTACCTTTAAAAAAAGTGTAAATTATTTTTTCCTTAGAAGGTTTACTATGTTTTCTCTAAGGTTTCACAGCTTGGAGAAAACTCTAAATTGGTAATAAAAACAAAGGAAAAATTGTAGGTTTAGGTAATAAAGTATCTGAAGATTCAAAGAGCCCAGTGGTATAAGGTTTTAGTGAAGATAAATACTAATGTTTTGAAATCATTTTTTCAAAGCCACTGTTATATGACTTACTATCCATCGTTAAGTCACTTTTATCTAAAGATTCTGAATGATGAAGTCATATGAAATACATAAGAATTTCCAACTAGAGAGTACGTAAATAGCAGTATTTTGTGAGCCGTTATGCTGTACAAAAACAAGACAGGCTAATGTTTGCTGTTTCTCTGTTTAACTACTAATGATTATAAACCCATAGGATTAGAGTTGGGGAAGATACTGCAAATTCGAAACCTAGAGATTAACACCTTGGAAGGACAGGAAAGGAAGAAAGAAACAAAGAATATTGTGAAGAAAGTAGGGGTTAGGGGCAGAGGGAGAGTTTGGTCAGCAGGTACAGTGTTAAGGTTCAATGGGCGAAATACATTCTGGTGTTTTATGGCACAGGAGAGTGAACACGGTTAACAATAATGCATCACATATCTCAAAATAGTTTTAGAAGATAAGATTTTTAATGGACTCACCATAAAGAAATGATAAAAGTTCAAAATGATCGATATGCTAATTATCCTCATTTGCTCATTTCCTACTGTATACACGAATAAAAACATTACATTTAACCTTATAAGTATATACAAATATTGTGTTAATCAAAATTAATATTAATAAAATTTAAAAAGAGATGGCTCAGAAAATATTATCCAATTAAATAACACTATATTGTTAGTAACAGTGTTATATAGAATTGCTTAATCTGAGTTGCTCCACAGTAATGGAAGAAAATTCCTTGTGTCGTGGATCTCAATATTTGTGCTATATTCATGTTATGTACATATACAAAACCATCAACGTCAATCTTAATATCATGTATGGGGAAGGGTATAAAGAGGGGTGGGATCTGGGGGAAGCTACCAAGTGCTGTGTGCATGTATGTCCCTATCACTCTGAACTTCATTATGATGTGTGATTACAATGCACCAATGAAAATACATTAAAATATATTTGTGCTATAAATTATAGTTTCAAACACTGGGAGGGTTTTCCTGGCATTTATCATTGCTCTTCAGCTTCAACTGTTCTTTGGCATCTTCCAGTTTCTTAAGTTCTCAGGTTCATAGATGCTCTGATATTAAAAGTCTTTAATGAATATTAATCTTGGAATTGGTAGACACAAGCTATCCCTCACTAGGTGTGTTTGTAGACACAGAACTTAAACACTCTCAAGCCTATAGTTCTTTGTGTTCTTATCTTTATAAGAAGAATATTTTCCCAGTTATATATTATAATGTTTCTGTAAGATGTTTATTTCTTTTTTGTGTGTGGTACTGGGGACTGAACCCAGGGGTGTTCTACCTCTGAGCTGTACCTCCATCCCCAATTTTTAAAAAAATTTTAAAACAGGGTCTTGTTAAGTTGCTGAGGGTCTTGCTAAATTGCTGAGGCTGGCCTTAAACCTGCAATCCTCCTGTCTCAGCCTTTCAAGTTCTGGATTACAGGCATGCATTACCATGCCTGGTTCCTATGAGATGTTTATGAGGCATACAGTACTGATGTCTCATAGTAATTGTTTAATAAATACTTAATATCTCAAGATCATGCTATAAATGTGGGTGAGACTCCCTGACTATTTGGGTCCAAACTTCCTTCCTTCCTTCCTTCCTTCCTTCCTTCCTTCCTTCCTTCCTTTCTTTTTCTTTCTTTCTTTCTTTCTTTCTTTCTTTCTTTCTTTCTTTCTTTCTTTCTTCTTTCTTTCTTTCTTTCTTTCTTTCTTTCTTTCTTTCTTTCTTTCTTTCTTTCTTCTTTCTGTGTGTATTACTTGGGATTGAACCCAGAGGCATTCTACCTTCAAGCTATACCCCACAGCCTGATTTTATTTCTTATTTTGAAACAGGGTCTTGCTAGGTTGATGAGAGTCTCACTACTTGCTGAGGCTGTCCTTGAACCTGCGATCCTCCTGTCTCAGCCTCCCAAGTACAGGGATTACAGGCATGTGCCACCAGGCCCAGCCAAATTTTCAAACATATCTACTGGTGTCAGGCTTCTCTGTCTCTGTCTTTATCTCTTTCTCTGTCTTAGTCTCTCTCCTTTTTCTCCATTGTTACTATTGTTGCTGTTGTTTAAATCTGCGAGCCAACATGCTAAAAAGGGTCATAACAGGTCAGGTAGGACATTCAGCACTGACCATATTGAATAACAGGTACAATTGTTCAAGAGATTTAATTTTATTAATAGCTATATCAGGGAGCTGGTGATCAGAGAAGTTAGTCTTCAACTCAATGTAAAGAGTTTGTATTTTTGTGTGGTACTGGGGATTGAACCCCGGGACATTCTACCTCCAAGCTACACCCCTAGCCCTGTTTTATTATTTGTGAGACCAAGGGTCTCGCTTGGTTGCTTAGTCTCCCTACATTGCTGAATCTGTCCTCGAACCTGTGACTGAATCTCCTCCCTCAGCCTCCCAAGTACCGAGATTACAGGTGTGTGCCATGACAACACCTAGCTACAGTTTTTGGCAACAAAATTAATCATATAAAGCACTAGTACACAGTGCATGTTCTGTATATAACATTTCTTTTGTTTTCTACCTACTACTTCTTGAAGGCGTACCCAAGCAATGAGATCCCAGCACCTAGTTTATAGTGTACCTCAATAAATGTTGAAGGAGTTCTATTTTCAGGGGAAAAAACAACATAATAAACAAGGCAATCTGACATGAGAGCAAGGGCAGGTTGTGGTTAGTGCTTGTAAAAAGTGAAAAACAGTCCACTGCAGCTGATGTTCTGGGACAGGGAAGGGGACACGACCAAGGAGGTGGAATATTTGAGGCACCAGCACCATGGGCCGGCCCTGCTCTGCTGACTTGGCCCTGAACTCGAGCAGAATGTACGGTTCATGCCATCACCAAGGAGATCTAAGGAGCTGAGGCAGACTTGGAGCTAGTGGCAGAATTACCCCTTGCATGACACCCATAGGGGCTGTCTGTGTGTATCTCTAGAGTCATCTTTGAAGATAAAGTCATTTTATGCATAGCCATAGAAATTACAGCCATTGGGCTAAACCCATTTAGCTTCAGTGACCATGTTGAATACAGAATCTTGGCAAGATGCTACTGTTTACTTAAACTCGGGATGGCTTTTCTAAAATTATTAAATCCTCAGACAGCAAGACAAAACTAAATATTAAATTTCAGCAATTAGTGAACATCTCATGTAGCTAAAGGCAAATTTGGTTTTAATATTTAATGATGGATTTGTATTTTGTGAGCCACTGAAAGGTCTCTTCAAAAGAACTGTATTTTACATCCTACAATTTATATTAGCTTGGGGAAGAACAGTTGGGATGTATACTTAAGAGACTAATTTTCCCATTTCATTTTACTTTAGAATATGTGTTTTTGTTTGGAAGTAAGCATATTTTCATTCAGTTTTGTATCTTGGCTTGTGATGGAAGAGTATACGGCTTTTTTAAAAATGCATTTGAGGCAAGATCATTTCTAATTCTGGTCAGAAAGAACACCCCATAAGTTTCTAAGCAGGGATGCAGGAAGGATCCAATGAGAAGAAGCCTACCAAAGCCAAACATCTCATCCTGAGAACTTTATTGTTATTGCTTTATATTAAATCATCTACTTCTCATCACAAGCCTATTTTAGCACCAATGTTTAGAAAAATAAAGCAAAGGTAGTAAATGCAATAGAATGTTTAATGACTATTTTCTAAATAAGTGAATCGATGAATGAATGAATACTATGCAGGATGCAGAGTCCTGAGGGCACTGAAAGTCATAAAAACTCTCATACTTACTGTGTTATTTTGGAAACATCTCCAACCAGAGCTATTATTTTTCACTTTACTAAACGACGACTTTGAGACAGGCCCAGAGAAGAAAAGGTCATCCCAAAGAATATGCTGGAGTTCTAAGAAATGTCAAGAAAAGGATTTATGATAGGAATTTTTCAAAATGTGTAGTTCCTGATAACATAAGGAAAAACAGAAAGAGCAAATGTGAATCAATAATAACATCAAATATATCATTTTATATCTTTTTTAATTTACAATTATATTGCCCAATGGCAGACTCCAATGCCTTTTACAAGATGTTCCTTATATGAATTTAAAGTTAGCTGAGAATCAGAATAGATTTAGCAGTATTACTCAAAGGTACATGGGAAGGACTCATTATTAGCTTTTTTAACTTTATTTTTATTTTTATTTTTTGGTACTTTGTACTTATATAACATAGTGAGGTACAAAGTGATGCAAACATACAAGCACACAGCCAGGCGTGGTGGCGCACGCTTGTAATCCCAGTACTTTGGGAGGCGGAGACTGGAGGATCCGGGTTCCCGGCCAGCCTCAGCTCTCTCTCTCTCTCTCTCTCTCTCTCTCTCTCTCTCTCCTTGTCTCTCTCTCTACTTAGTGAGGCCCTCCGCAACCTTGTGAGACCCGGTTTCAAAATAAAGTATAAAAAATAGAGCCGGGGGCGTAGCGCTGAGGTAGAAAGCCCCCGGGTTCAATCCCCGGTACCGCAAAAAAAAAAAAAAAAACAACATACAAGCACACAGCACTCAATGTGTTTCCCGCCAGACCCCAGCACACTTCCCCCCTCCCCATACATTTCAGTGAGATCGGTAGTGATACTTTTATATATGGACATACCATTATTTGAACTGTGTCCTTCCTCAATTTTGAGAAACTTTTTATATAATATATATGACAGAGGATTGATGAAGTTAACACATGTGAAAATCGAAAAAATTTAAAAAGGTAAGCACACTAAAAGTTTCCAAAGTACTTAACTTATGCAAGTAAACCATTTAACGAGGTAATAATCAAATTTAACAAATATTAAATAATAAAATCCAAATTAGATGTCAATACAATTTTTTAACTGAATTCAAAAGGTTTAAAATAAAGCTAATATTGTGATGTTAGAGCCACGTGTGTGTGTGTGTGTGTGTGTGTGTGTGTGTGTGTGTGTGTGTGGTACTGGGGATCGAACCCAGGGTTTTTTTTACCTCCAGGCTATACTCCTAACCCTGTTTTATTTTTTATTTGAAATAGGGTCTTGGTAATTTGCTGAGAGCCTCACAAAGTTGCTGAGTCTGGATTAGAACCTGTGATCCTTCTATCTCAACCTCTCAAGTACTGGGATTATAGGCATGCACCACCACGACCGGCAAAAGCCATTTTTTAAAAAGGAAAAACTTGCTAATGGAGGAACCCATTGGGAAGTGTGTCTGAGAGACATAGGATTTTTCTCTTTTCCACTGATTTCCATCCCACAAATATTAACAATATTGAGTATTTGTAAAATAATGTTTTAAGAATATTTGTCACAATGCTCTTATAAACATGGAAACTTGAAAAAATGAGTCATGACAACAATTGATAATTGATGACTGCATATCCATTTAATCTCTTGAATTATATATTCTATACATTTTTGTGAAATTTCTGAGTTCTTCAACCAGAAGAAAAGCTTTACATGAGCAGAGACATGCCACAATCTCAACTAAACATGTTGTGTTTGAATGAGATATTTTAGAACACATCAATATTCTATATTTATACATGCATTCATTCTTGAACTAAGTAGTGAACTTAAATTTCACAGTCCAGTGAAGAGTACACCATGTATGTTGTCATATTTGTGCTAATTGACCTGAACTATTAGAAATTTTTTTAATGAAAAAAATAGAGGAGATGGACCAATAGCTATCTATTGTTTAGGTATATCTTCTTAATCCCAGGTCTATAAATTTCTTTTTCTGCTGATCACTGTGACCACAAGACATATGTTTCTTCTCCATTGGTTAACCATTTATCCAAATAATAATTAAGTCACTTAATTTACTGATTATTCTATTCTATGATCATATTTTATTAAAGATATTCTGTGATATTAGCCTGGCACTTAACTGATTGTAAATCTTTGAAAGAAGGGATTATGTCTCTTTATCTCCTAATTTCTTTACAGAGCCTAGAACAATGTCTAATGCATTTAACAAATGTCATTCTGGCTGAATGATAGCTGAATGAATAAGGATTATTTATACTAATATTGAGAGGCAAATCGACTGAAGCCAGATGGCATGAAATTTGATTTTAAATCTCTGCTCCATAGCTGGGCGTGGTGGCACATGCTGTAATCCCAGTACTTGGGAGGCTGAGACCGGAGGATCTGAGTTCACAGCCAGCCTCAGCTACTTAGCAAAGACCTCTGCAACTTAGTGAGACCCTGTATCAAAATAAAGAATAAAAAATAGGGCTGGTGGTGTAACCCATAGGTAGAATGCCCCTGGGTTCAATCCCTGGTATTGCAAAATATATAAATAAATAAATAAATAAATAAATAAATAAATAAATCTCTGCTCCATTACTTATACACATTAGTTGGAACAATAACCGGCATGTAATAAAGACTGTACATGGGTTAGTTATTATTGCCATTCATTGTTGTTGCTATTATGTTGTTTTTTTTTATCATTACTAGAGAATTCTTATTATTACCTAATCTTGACTTAAATCAAGGTGAAAAAGGCAGCATATGCCCTGTTAATAACAAAGGTGAGAAGTTATATGCCCTGTTAATAGCAAAGGTAAGAGGTTATGTTTTTGGTCTTTGTCCCTAATCTTTCAGGAAGAAAGACCCATGTTTTATAACTTGGAATAAAGTAGTATATAACAGTCATACAATTGCTTCTTATTACGCGGGTTACAGGAAGGATTTTGAGTGTGTGCTAAAAGTGGTGGGCATATCCCATTGGCCTATCTGTTAGATAGGCTGGATCACAAGTGTACTGAGCCGCAGTTGAAAATTGGACTGATTTAGAAAGGATTTCAAGTATCTGTAGCCTTTAAATTGGAAAGTCCCAGACCCACTGGCTTATATGCTTATTCCCAGAACTTGGACATTAGAACCAGGACCCGTGGCATTTGAAAGTTTAGGCTTAGTTGTTAAGATACTGCTGAGGTGGACTTTGGATTGGTAAGGAAAACACCCTAGAAAGAATGGCCTCTAACTTGATGGAATCCTAATCCTGCTCTGGTTACTTCAGACTCTGTTTTGAACAAGGATGAATGTTGAAGGAAAAAGAAGGCAAAAGAGCCATTCCTTATTTACCACCTAAAGTCTCTTTTGACATAAATAGTTAAAGTGTAACATTCACCTGAGCTTAGTAAGCACCTATTTACCACTGTGAATACATGTCCCTGGTTTCATTTCTGCTGACCTCTCTTAAAGCAAGCTTTCATTCTTCCTGTTTTAATGTTAACATCCTATGATCTAGATTTTGCATTCTCTTCCAAAGACTTAACCTTCAACATAAAAAGAAAGAAGTATGTACATTTAACATTTAACAACTGATCTACTAACACAAATAAAAAGGTATCATGTCGAAGGTGCACATAGTTTCTGGAAAAATAATCGATCAGTACTTTAGTTCTAATGTCTGGCTTGATCTGAAGAGACAGAGAGAGAGACCGAATGGCAGGTCTTGGATTTAGATGCCGTAGCATTTATTTATCCTCTTGGGGCTTTATTTCATCTAACTATAAATCAGGCATGAGATGAAAGGTAATCCCTACCTCACAGGAATCAAGATGGTAGGATGGAGAAAAATAAGGCATATGAAAGCTATTTTAGAACTATAACATGTTATATAGATGCAAGGAGATGCCATTGCTACTTTTATTTTAAGTGATAACTAATAGAAATAAAGTAGGCCGGACGTGGTGCCACACACTTGTAATCCCAGTACTTGGGAGGCTGAGACAGGAGAATTGCAATTTTGCGATCAGCCTTAGGTACTTAGTGAGGCCCTCTGCAACTTAGTGAGACACTGTTTCAAAATAAAGAATAAAAAATAGGGCTGCAGGTGTAGTCCGAGGTAGAATGCCCCTAGGTTTAATGTCCAGTACTGCAAAAAAAAAAGAAGTAGAAACATAAAAATAGCTACTAAAATAACCCTTATACATGTATTTTTGTCAGAAGAACCCAAATATAACATCATATCATTTGCATAAATGTAATTTTAAAAATTATTTTGTCATCACATTAGTCTTAATATTTCTTATTTCTGATCTCTGACATTAAGACCTAATTTTAATGGAAAGGGTAAGATAATATAACTCATAGCATTAACACATAAATATATAAAATGCATAAATAATCCATGGTTTCAGTGTTGGGAAGCTTTTAGTGATCATTACTGATTAGATTTTAGGATAATTCACCTTTTTTTCTGACAGGATGCTGGAGGATCAAAGAGGACCAATGAGTTTCTAGAGTCTTTGGATGAATGCTAAGGTCAGGATACTGTATCCTGACAGATGTGATGGTAATATGCTATATGAACTGGCCAAAGCCACCAAATGTCTGCCTTAGTTCTTAGAACTGTGTAACTTAGATAATTGTATCTACTTAAGAGGGAAAATCTAAGGATCAGTTTAAGTTTGTGCTTTGAAGATGAGAGGTTCTCCACAAAAAGGCACATTTTAAATACTTTGTTCTTTTATCCAGTTTTACCTTTATTTCAATATAACATAATATCCAAAATGTAAAACAGAAATGCAATGATAATATGACATTTCCTTAGCAAATTTACTAAGCCTAAGTTCATTACAATCATTTTCTGTAATAAGCCATAAAACATTTATGGAGGGAAGTGCACATATCATGAAATTTTAATATGTACATGCATATCTTAGGTTTTTAAAAACCCTTAAAGGATATTAATTTAGTAGTATTGAAAATACTATTAAATTAGAAATCTCAATTTAAACCTTAATATTGTATCATGTCCACTGGATTTACTGAGTAGTAAGCTTGCCATTGATTTAATACTTGACTGTTTCGGAAGCTCAGCATGAAAACAATGAGGCAATACATATGTGCTGATAGAATGATAAATTTTATAATAAAGTAATATTTCCCCTTAAGTGATAAAAATAAAATTTCCCTTTAAATTTATTCATATACATAAATAATATCAAATAAATATATATTCCATATGTATATATTTCCCATTTTTCCTTCCTATTTAAATTACTCATTTTTTCTTATCTGGTTTTACTTCCAAATATTACTTCATGCTTAACCCATATAATGGGTCTCTAATGAATATTTGTTGAATGAATGAATGTTCTAAAATGTCACTCATTCTATTCATATTATTTCAAAATCTAGCTCCAATATACTTCTGTCATGAAATGTTCAAAAATTATTCTTCTCTCCTGCCACAGCTCTAAAGACGCATACTTTCTATTCTTGTCATTCCAGTCAACTATTTGCTGAATTATTATTTCAGATTTAAAGTTGCACCCTTAGGCTTGCAGTCTATGTTAAGAGAGAGGCATGTAAGTCAACTACCGTAATGTATTTGAGTAAATGTTAGTGTAGGTGTGTCTAAAGTGCTGTGCAAAACAAGTGCTGGAACAAATAATTTATTGATGTATTTACGAAAGTTCCATAGAGGAGAAGCCATGGGAAATATGCGTGTTGTTGAATAGGAAGACGCTTGACAAGTGAAAACTCTTGGGAAATTTATTCCATGAAGGGACCCATTTCAAAATATCACTACAAGAAGGCATCCTGGGGATACTACACATCTTTTAACTTCCATGCTAATTTTACCATTTTCTTATATACAATGTAAAGACATGATATTCTCTCCACTGTCTCCCATCTTTTCTTTTCCCTTGTCCTTCCCCCATCCTTCTTTACATTTTTTTCTTTCTTTGTCATTTTGAAGCAAGACATTTTAAAATACACGTGTTTCTGCCGTGAAATAATGAATTTGGTACTGCATTTTTGGATGTGCCAAATTTAGTAGTACATGTTTCCACTTCTCTGTGTTTACCTGCTGTATTGTAAATTCTCAAAAACAGGACAGGAGCTATTACACAATTTTAACTTTATAATACATTGCTGATTATTTTTCCTCCTCTTCTAGATTTGGACCCTGACAGGAAGTACTTATGTCATCTCCCTGCTTTGTTATTTTCCTTATCAATGCAGGTTGTCGACATTTGCTGATGGAAGAACTTGGTTTTGTTCTTATGTGGCACCTAATAACTTAGCAGCACTTTCGTGATTGATCGACATTTTTTAAAAGGGAAAAATCAACTACCTGCAAAATCATGCCCATTGTTCCAGTAAGGAATGGGATCAATTTAGCCAGAATTCATTGCAATAACAAAATTTTAAATATATTTATCCCTGTATTCATTTGCTAGGCCCATAACAAAGAACTATAGACTAGTAACTTAAACAATAGAAATTTATTTTCTTAAAATTCTGGAGGCTCAGTGTTGGAGACCAAGGTGTCAGCAGGTTTATTTTCCTTAGTGTTTTTTCTTCACCTGCTGATGTTCTTTTTCCTGTGTCTACATATGGTCGTTCCTCTGTGTGTGTGTGTGTGTGTGTGTGTGTGTGTGTGTGTGTGTGTATCTGTGCTAATATTCTCTTCTTCTAAGGATACCAGCTATATTGGATTAGGTTTTGCCCATGGTCTCATTTAGCTTTGTTTACTTCTTTAAAGATACTATCTCCACAAATAGCCACATTCTCAGGTACTGGGGCTAGGAGCTCAAGAATCAAGTGAAAGTGACTGATTTCCCTGAAGTTGTTTGTTTTGTTTTGTTTTTGGTACTAGGGCTGTAGCTCAGGGGCATTTACCCCCAAGCTAAACCCCAGCCCAGCCCCCAGCACTTTTTTATTTTTCATTTTGAAACAGGGAGGCTGGCCACAAACCTGCTATCCTCTTCTCTGGGCCTTCCAAGTACTTGGATAAGAGGTGTGTGCCTGTGCCAGGCTCCCTGAAGGTTTTTTTGTTTTTGTTTTTGTTTTTTCAAAGGTAATGGGAAAAAATCACATGATAGAATGAGATCAATTGGAAAATGTTAAGTCAGCAAATGCCATTATTATATGGAAGTTCTTTCAGGAGTATTAACAGAGGAGATTAGGGCCAGAATTCATTTTTTTTTACTTAGTTGGTGGCTACATTGTCTCTGCTACTTCCCTAAGCAGCAGTTTCTTTTTTCTAGCTACTTCTTTATGTGTACCCTTCTTCCCCATTGTACCTTTAATTATATTTCCATTGCTTTCTAAGAGATTTTAATAGCAATTTTATTTCACTTGATACAATTGGTCTGAATGCCAAGTGATGATTGACAGGGGCCTAAAGTATGTCCTCTTTAGAGTAATGGTAGAATGATAGCTGGTCTGGTTATCTCTAGGTTCAAAGGTAGACAGAAGGCAGGGACTATGAGATGCACCAGCTGACAATGCAAAGAAAAGTATGTTTTATTCTTCATGGTTTGAAAAAAGGAAGTTATTAGAGATTGTGGATAGCTGATCATCTACTGTATGTTCAGCAATACTGGGTACCTTTGAAAAGATCAAAGATTTGGAAAAATAAAAACAATTGGAAATTGCCTTGATTATAAGTGTTTTAATATTTGTAATGACCCACCAGGCTTTATTATTCATTTATATACTAGCTTAAAATATTCAGTAGTGCATAGAATACAGACAGTTGCAGTAATGTTCACAAATTTATTAGAAATCAATGTAGGCATGTAGAGGATTGAAAATTAAAACATAAAATAACTACAAAATCCCCAAGGTTTCCAACTAACATTTTTTATGTGTGGTTTGTGGTTTTGCTTCAGTGTCAGAGTAATAACAGCTCCACAAAATCTGTTTTATGCTTCATTCTCACTCAGAATATGAAAAGAAATTTTGGGCTTTTTAAAGGCAGCTTTGAATGGATCACAACTTAGGAGTAAAGACCACTGTAATATTGAAGTGCTTCTGAGTTTGGGTACATATTATTAGAGGGGAGAGGAGGGAGTGTCCAGAATTTGTATAATTTTGTTTATCCTACCTCCAAATACCAGCGAAATATTTGTTAAGATAATTTTAAATTCTAATCAAGGTACAACAGCAAGAGAGTGATGGCGTTCATCAGATGACCTCTCAGGTCTCTTGTAGATCAAAGTTTGCAAAGATCCATCAGTCGATTCTGATTCTGCTCTGAGCTATTCCACCTTACAAGCAATAATTGTGTTTACCTTCGCAATTCATTTAGGTTGAGGAAATCTATTTGAAATCAGAGTTAAGATAAGAATATGCATAACCTCCCCTCATTATTCCTATTTTCTTATCTTTTTGTGATCTTTAAATACTCACATACATGCAAGATGCTCTCATGAGTCCCATGGTTTTTCTTCAGGATAAACCACCCTTAGCTGCCACCTGCTCTTCAAATGGTACATGGAAAAGAGGAAAGCTTCGTTGCCTTCTCTGGTTACTCTCTTTTTTCCTACCTCCCTGCACTGCACTTGCGTGCACTGTATATTATTTAAAAGTGAGGCTCTTACATTGAACTCAGCCTTCGGGCATTTTATCGAGGTGAAGAAAAACTGGACTCTCATCTCTCTCATCATAGGTAACATCATGGGTACATTCCTACAGCTACTGCAATTCATGTTTTTCATTCACAATACAGATTAAGTTCAGGGTGTAGATTTTTCTCTAAAACATATGATTTGCATGATGTGAATATTAATATTTTAATCTGTCACCAAGTACCAGGCCTTTCAAACAAATATAAAATTGAAGAACAGTATGAAAGATCGTTCTAGGATGTGCTCTGGAACAAAAAAAGCAAAACAAATCTGAAATCACAATAATCATTTCCACAAGAATTTTCATCAGAAAAAAAGCAAAACAAAACAATTACATTTACTTGTGCCTTCTGTATTTGTAAAACAAATTCCATATAGCAGTCTAATTCAGTATCTTGAACAAGAACTCAATAAATGTTAATATTTCTCATTTTAGTAAAAAATCACTTCAGATAAAGGTGTTAGAGACTAAATCATGGGGAATCTTCTTCTTTTGTTCCTCTTTACTTTCTTCATTCTCATTACCCAGGCTCATTCCTTTCCCTCCCTCCCTCCCTTTCTTCCTTCCTTCCTTCCTTTCAGTTGAGCAGATGAATATATGTACGCATATGTATTACTCATGATTATTTATAACAATATCCCAGAGATTTAAGGATTTAAAAATAGTAAAATAGATGTGGTGTTTCAATATACATGATTGAAAAACTAGGAAATATCCATTTTATAGCTGTAAATACTGTATTAGGGTGGACATGTTGCCACAAATTGTGGAGAATTTTACCTTCAAAGAAAGAGATCCAGGTTAAAGACCAGAAATTATTTGTTGATGATCAGCTGATGAGCATGACTGTCATCTGAAGGCTGTTTTAGATGGTAGTAGCTCCAGAAGGGGTAATATCAGTAGTAAGAAATTTGTATTCCCTTTCTTTTTTTTTCTTTCCCAAATAAATTATAAGTGTCATAGAATTAGAGAGTACAGGCAGAAAATTAAGGAAGATCATATTATTCAGTTAGATTATATGGGCAGACCAATACCATATTTATTCTTGAATCTGAGATCAATAGTTCTAAACAAGTCCATAGGAATTCTGGACATAGTTCCATCAGTGCTTTACCTCAGCCTGTAAAAGGGCTTCAGTATTGCTTAGGAACATATTGTAAAGTTGTTGCTTACTGGCATTATGAGTTTGTCACCAACAGGGAGATATGATCAGCACATGGAAACAAAAATGAGCTAAATGATTTTGGGGAAAAGACTCCCATATTGCCTAACCTAAGAATATTTTATTTTCTCTTTCTAAGATGCAATCCAGCACTAGATTTTACTTTGAGACTTCTGAAAAATTAAAGAATCAACTAATCAACAACTTTGGACTTAATGTTTATCAGTGTTAAAACCTGTACCAGTGCTGATTGGGGATATAAAATGAGTAGACATGTAAAAAATGAATAAACAAAAGTTTGGAGAATAAATGCAAACATGGTGATATATACATCTATCTATCTATCTATCTATCTATCTAGTAGAAATGTATTAAGTACATATGAAGAGAGATTATGTCCTGAGAAAAGTATGGGAATTATAAAGGGAATAGGAAAGCATAAACTAGAGGACAGGACAAGTAAAAGATGTCTTGAAAAGTTTTCAGCTGCTCAAATTTGAACTTGAACTGAAGCTAGGTGAACATCCAAGCAAGGCAAAGTTCAAATGTATGGTGTGGCTGCGGAGTGCTGAGCATGGATGCCACTGAAGGGGTGAACGCATTCTAAAAGGAACAGAATGAAAACGTGAACAAAATGGTTTCTGCACTGGAGAAGTCAAGGTAGGGCTCCCTGTGTAAAGGATGGGTGCTTTATTGTATGCTGATAAATGAATCTTAAAAGAAGAATGGATTTAATTTATAGAAGTACAGAGGGGCTATAGCATAGAATAGGAAAAAGGGACAGAGTGAGCAAATTTTGGTAAAGGCATTTTTCCATACTACACTTTCTGGAGTGGAGAATCTGCAGACTGTGGAAAATAAGGCTGTAGAAGCTTATAATAGAGTAAAATGCTCATTTCTTCTTACTCTTTAGATTTTGTATACTGAAACATAAGATATATGAGCTAGAAGATAACTAATATCCAATATTATTTCCTCACTCTTTAAATGAGATTGGGTTGTTTAAAGGAGCAAAGGTTTAAAGAATCATGTACTTCTGCTTATAGAAGACAGAATGCAAAAAGAAATGCATTAACTAAAATGCATAAGGATATATACCAAGTGCTACTAGGTAGACAAGAGCTAAGTAATGAAAGGCTTCAAATGCCTTTGCATAGAGTTTGCTTGTTCTTTTATCATGGGGCAATAGCAATTTCCTGAAGCAGAATGAAGTGGGATGGTGGCACATGCCAGATCTATTGAAGGAGCAGTATGACATACATCATATGAGATAGAACTCAGAGTGCTAATGTGTATATATATATTACCATCCCCCAATATGATTCAGCAAAACTTTCATCAGTTGACATTGGATTTTTCTTCTCTTTTATTAGAGAAAAAAGTGTCAGATAACGGAAGTTGTTCCAACTAGCCCCTGGCTCACATTCTCCTTTCAAGGATGTTTTTTGGGGCGTGAGGCTCATAATGTTAATTGAAGGTCAAAGCAAGACCCTATGGGCCAAAACTCGACAAGTGAAACATATGTTTGCACAAAGGCTTTTGATTTTCCAAGATGTACAGCTATGGAAAAAAAGAAGTAAGAAGGTCTTAAATTGCCTCCTTAACACGTTCATTGTCTCAGCTTTGAATTTAGATTCTAATATGCCAACACTAAAGTAATCAGGGAAATTGTCAGATTTTGAGTGCATAGCACCATGTGAACGATAACATCACACATTAGGAGCTGTAGAGTAAATCTAATAAGAGAAGGAAGTTCAGAACTGAATCCTTAAAAATTTCCCATGGTGAAATTAGTTATTGATATCTTTTGAACTCTAAATTGAACAGGTATGGGTGTTTTTAAAATGTTGTTGTGTGTGACTTAGTCCTGTAACAAAAAATTTTTAAAAATTTAGCTGGTCAGGAAAACAATCAACAGAGATAAATGGAGTGGGGTTTGATCACTGCAATTGTTCATAGGAACTAAGAAGACTCAAGCATGCACCACTTGCCTGTGCGCAGGCCTGTTGTGGTGTTTCTCTACACAGGAGTTGGTGGAGCTTCCTCAGGGTTGCCATCCTCCTCCTAAAGGGACTTGAGAAGAACACTTTATGTATGACCTTGTAGTTAAAAAACAGAATTTTAAAAATCTGAGTAGTGACCAAAGAATGACAAATCATTTCTTTATTAATTTCCTTCCTATTCTCTATCAGCAAAGCCAGGGGTAGTTAATTCTTTGATAAGAAAGCCTGCATTGAAGAGATTAGGTATGTTCAAATCTTGTCATATTCTTAGTTGTTATTTCCCAAACTACTTCCTTTTTTCCTTCCCTTCTTCCTTTCATCCTTCTCTCAACAACATGTACTAAAAATAGCCAATTCTAAGCAAGGTGCTGAGGCATACAATATTTTGTGTGTGTGTGGTACTGGAGATTGAACACAGGGACATTCTACCTCTGAGCTATACCCACAACCCTTTTTATTTTATTTATTTTTTATTTTGAAACAGAGTCTTGCTAGGTTGCACTAGATTGTTGAGGCTGGTCTTAAACCTGGGATCCTCCTGTCTTAGCTTCCCATGTACTGGGATTACAAGTGTGTGCCACCATGCCCAACTCTTTTATTTAAAGAAATGTCAAGTTATCTTCACCACCAGTAAAATAAAGCAGGGATCAGCAATCTTTTTCCTACAGGAACCAAAGGGTAAGAAGAGATATTTTGGGTTTTGTAGCCAAAAGATCTCTATCAGAACTATTCAATTCTGGGTTGGGGATGTAGCTAGCATGTGCAAGACCCAGGGTTCAATCTCCAGTACTGAAATAGGCAAGCAAAAAACTGACTAAATTCTGCTATGGCAAAAAAAAAGCAACCATAGCCAATATTTAAATACATGGATGTGGCTGTATTCCAGTGAAACTGGATTCACAAAGGCAGGCTGAGGTTGGCCAGCAGACTTGACATTCCAACGCATACAAAATGTTGGGGAAGATTGTGAGCCATACAAAAGGCACCAGGGCTTGACTTCCCACTCCATCCTCTTTCTGTCTTGTTATTCTCTAAGTACTTCATTTACAAAAATAAATAATTGCTGTTTGTTTGCCTGAGTTATCAGGATCAAATTATAAGAATGAATATATAGTTATCAGGATCAAATTATAAGAATGAATATATTTCAATTTAAACTATTCATCTCTTTTTTAAGTTCTTCAGAATCAACATCTAATATTTGGGGATGAAGTATATTTTTCTTGTGTGTAGCTCCAGAGAGCAGTGGTCTGACTTGTCAAAGGGCATAGATCACCTTTTATATTTTGTATCCCTCAGCATACAGTGTTTTGTAAAGCGTGTACATCAATATTCCACTTGATTTATTTTCCCACTTTCAAAACAGAGGAAATGAGACACAGGATCACGAAAAGGACTAGTTCAACATCAGGGATTTATAGTGGTGGAGTCAAAGTAAGAATATGTGTTTCTTATCATCTAAGACATTACTAGAACAATATTTTCTTTGGAGTGGAAAAATAAGTAATATGTAGGCCCCCAAAGTTGTACTATACATATGGAAAGGCCTATTTGTTTAGAATGAAAACAGTCGTAATTACCATCGATAGAACAGTTTCTCCGAGTTGCTAAGTGAATAATTTCTGTGATTGAGAAAAAATTTAAGACAATTATTAAGACAATAAACTATAGAAAGACATTCTTTTGCCAACGATAGCTTTGTTTTTTTCACAGTTTACTCCAAACAACAAAATGTCTGGAGCTTTTTGCAAAAAAAGCCAACTCATGCCCTCTTTATCTAAATTTTCCATTTCCATTATATATGACATTATGGCTCAGTGTTGTTGTTGTTCTTAATGGAATCTGTAGTGTGAACTAATAGTCTCTTGGTGTGTAAGTTGCCTTTCAAACCACATTAATCTTGAGGCCATTGCACATTTATCTTGGCTCCTCTGATGCAGCTTCTGGGCTATAATTTAACCTTCCTTCTAATATAACTGATGCTTAAAGAAGCTTCCAAAATAGTCATATTTTATTGCTTAAAGGTTTTTGACAACATGGAGTATATCAAGTATACAGTTTGGAAAAGGGTTTGTGTCATAGCCTGATCTATTGATATTTAGAACAAGTTCCTCTTGTGCCCCCCACTCCAATGGTGTTGCAGGACCATACACAGACTGAACAGAGTGTGATGAAGACAAGGATACTAGAAATAAGAGCTCTTTGTGCACATGAGGGAGCATAACAATTTTAAATTCCAACCTCACGTACTCTTAAACTTGGCATTTAAGACTCCATACCTGCCAGGCATGGTGACACATGCCGTAACTCCCGTACTTGGGAGGTTGAGATAGAAGCATTGCAGGTTTGGGGACAGCCTCAGCAATTTAGTGAGACCCTCCTTCAAAAGAAAAATATAGAATAAAAATGGCTGGGTATAGCTCGGAGGTAGCTCCTAGTTCAATCTCTAGTACCAAACAAAAACAAAAACAAACAAAAATAACCCTATACCCAAAAGATTTTACCCAGCATTATCTTCTAATCCCCAGTGAAGAATATTCATTGTAGCTAACCTGGCTAATCTGGATTGCAGTTTTCATCACAGTAAGTGCTCTTCAACCTCTGTTTTTTGGTTTTAATGTACTGTTTCAAAACTAACTTTGGGTTTAGTTGGGAAAACCTTCAGAGGTCACGCCCCAGTGCTCCAGGGTCATCTGTGTTTTCATCCAAGGGCCTGGGACTGCGGAAGGTTTTGATTCCAGAAGACCTGTGAACCAGAGATTCTTTAATTGGGAAAATAGATAGACACCCCCTACTACTTAATTACTTCTTAGCATATAATGATACACCAGCTACTTCATATAAAATAGCTATCTTGAGCTGGGGCATCCTGAATCGGGTCTGGTTGTGGTTCTCTGCTCTCTTGGAACCATGAGATGAGATGATCTGGAATCATGGAATAGGCCAGCTGGCTAAGACTGTGCTCCTTTATCCAGCTATATCGTGTCAGGAAGGATTTAAGAGCTTCGGGATACTTGATAGAACATTTGTGTGTAAGTGTGTCTTTCTGCCATGTACCTGCATAAAACATGCAAGCTGCAGTAAAACTCCAAGTTTGTTACCAGATGTGAAGATAGGGTAGATTACTGAACAGGGCAAATACTACAAGTGACATTTATGTTTCAGACCGGCAAGAAATAGTTTCATCCTCTGATTGTGTAAGAGCACTTTCTGAGTTTTCCTGGGCAATGAGGGGCCACCTTCTTTGCTTCTTAAGCTTGAGTTACAGAGGTTATCTTTTTTTTTTTTGGTGATACTGGGAATTGAACCCAAAGACATTCTACCTCCAAGTTATATCCCCAGCTGGATTTTATTTTTATTTGGAAATAGGGTTTCGCTACATTGGTGAGATTGGCTTCGAACCTGCCATCCTCCTATCTCAGCCTCCCAAGTACTGGGATTACAAGCATGCTCCACACACCCGGCTCCACAGATTATCTTTGATGATTGATTTTTAAAATTGTAATAGTATAGTAGATGTAGGTTAACATGAGTGATTGTCTCAGTAACCCTGGAAATTTCAGAGTTCAGAGCCCTCAAGCTTATATGAGTGTTGGAAATCATAGAAATAGCATAGACTGGATCAATAAGCTGAGCTCATGTGGCCTACATTGTATTTGTTCAAATATCATTTAAACTTCCATAACAAGATTATTTGTTCAGGTCATTTTGACCAATATATAGTAACTCTATCATATGGAATTTGCTAAAAGCCACCTCAAGGGAAATCAGGCTTCTTCAGACTCACCTTCTATACTTGATTTTCACAGATGATTAAGGAAATCAATGGTAGTCAGCGTTGACATATGTAGTTTTATATGTATAGACAGGCCACCAATTGTGAAAATACAAGCAAATGCACAATATATAGCTTCTATATTGACAATGCACTATAATACATGGAAATATAATGCTGTGTATGTTTCAAAAGCCTACCACTTCACTATACATACCATTAAAAATCTCTCAAGGCTTTCACAGAAAGTGGCCAATGTTATTGGAAGACATTTAAAAACTTTATAGCCTATCTAGCAGATTCAAAGGTATATATACTTCCTTATTCCATAGAATAACTGACAGGAAAAAAAATGTATCATGTATCCTTGTTTTTTTTTTCCATTGACTTTACCTTCTTCACTTCTAAGCCATTCCCTTTCATATTCTGTCACATGTGTATTTTTGACTAAAGAGAATTTATCTGTGGTGTCAAAGCCCCAAATCTTGCATAAATCAAGATGGTGAAAATATCTGATTTATTATCAGTTAGAGATTTGGTCTCTCATGTAAACTTTTTGTCTACACTACTAATGATTGTTGAATGGCCAGGTTCTTTCTACATGTACTCTAAAGAGATGTAAGTGGCTATGCTTATAGCTGTCATTCTTAACACTAGTTGACTCCTATCTCCCTGGTCACCTAAGTAAATTCTGAAAGTAGGGGAGGGCTGTCTTTCAGAAGAGGCTATGGACATTTTTACCTAGCTGGATCACTTAAGACCATTAAAAAACCTGAATACATATAAATGAATACATACATGTATACATACATACATACATATATACATAAATGAATAAATGTATATTTTCCCATGGAATTAGGACAAACAAGTTTCCCTTAGAGGATAGATTGAAGGAACAACTATATTCTCTGAAGATACAGGTTTTTGGCTATCTGATTCTCAAGAACCATCTGTTATACTCAGGATTCATATTTTCTAAGTGACGCATTCTTGATTGACGTATCTGGCTGGAGACTCTCACTCTCTTAAGCTCTGCATAACCTTGGTATCCTGATACACCTCCTGAACCAGTCCACAGTTAAACCTTTCTTGATAATAAGTGGATAAGGGGAGACTAATGTTGAATGTACTAAAAAAAAACATATGAGTTAAATGAATTAGAAAGAAACACTATGGAATACTCTCTATAATGAATATACAATATGCATACTAGCCTGCATTATTCAATGTTTAAGGTGTGACTATCAAATATTTTATTTTCCCACTTTGCTTTCCTAATTAGAGAAGCAGGGGAGGCCCAGGTCTACAGTAACAATCTCCGTCCTGATTATTTTCAGGCAACCCTTATAACTTACAGGTCCAAACGTACCCAGGCTCCCTGTACACAGAAGTGATTTTTTTTTCTTTTTGCAAAGAAAAAGGTAAGGTGCAATGGAATAAAAGAAAACTATTTATTTTCCATGGGTCCGGATTCATTTGTTCCTTTCCTAGAAATGAAGTAATTATCCCCCCTCTGTTTACCACCAGGCTAGGCAATAGGTCCTAGGCTATTTGCCTTGTGAAACTTTTACAAGGTAATCTGAAGGTGGAATTGACTTAGGGGAGCTGATTTTTGCAGATGGGAAAATCTCAGAAGAGTGCATTACTCTCAAAGAGGCATTTACAATCAATCTCTAATTCAAAATCTAGCAAACTTTCTCAGGCTTGAATCAGTTTTATGCTTTTAAAAAATGTCCTCATCTGTAAATTTTGCTTTTCATAAACCCTGATCAGAACAAAGTCTATAATAAATCTTTTAAATTCATTAACTGTGATGAATCATATAGAATGACACATTGTGGAATAGCATACTTGGTCAGGAATAGTTCCTTGGATATATGGTATGCGGTGGTTGCTAACATGTAACCCTTTCCAGCCTGGAGTTCCTTATTCAGTTCTATATTCTGCTAACATTTGAAACGTCTATAATGTCATATCACTTCCTTTTGGTGTTACTCCCTTGCTGTTTTGATCCTAGATCTTCTTACATATGTACTATAAATGTTGCTGTGTCATACCTTGAATTTGGTTTGGGGCGAGCATTACAAATTTGTTTTGTCATTACTCTGCTCCGTCTAGTAGAGAACACTTCAGAAGATCAGGCTTTCAGCCCAGTCTCTGCCATATGGGAACTGAGAGAGGTTCAAGAATCCTAAGTCAAACCCCCACCCAACTCTGTATGTGAGCATGCTATGTGAAAACAGTATTAGAAAAAGCAGAGGAATAAATCTACATGGCTTTACAATGGATTCTTAAATATGATACGGAAAGCACAACCAACAGAAGAAAAAATAAATTGGACTTCATTAGAATCAAAACCTTCTATGCTTTAAAGACAAATATCAAGAAATTAAAATAAGCGTTAATAAAAGGGGATACATTTAAAAATAGAAAATCCTATATTATAAGGGATTTATATCTGAAATACATAATAAGTTTAGCAACTCAATAGTAAAAATTAGTCTACCTCACTCAACATGCATGAGAAATGTGAATATATATTTCTCTAAAGAAGATATACAAATGGTTAATAAGAATCTTAGAAATATATGGCATCATTAGTCATTAGGGTCCTGAAAATCAAAACCACATAATATACCAACCATATCACACCCACTTGAATAGCTAGAATCAAAGGGTTAGATCATCACAAGTATTGGGGAGGATTTAGTGAAATAAGAACCCTTAAATGTTGCTTAGTGCTGAGGAGGAATGTGGGGTTGTTATATAATAGCTAAAGAGAAAGAGTTCCTATTTGAGATGATGAAAATGCCCTACAATTCACAGTGGTAATGGCTATATCTACATCTATATCTACATATATATATATATATATACATATATATATATATACATACACATATATTATATATATGGCTGTGAATATACTAAAACATTGAATTGTTCATTTAAGGGCATGGATTATATGATATGTGGGTTTTTTAATATATGTAAATATTGAAATTTTTCTGTAATATTCAACATATACAACAAAGCTGTTATAAATCTGTATGTGTGTGTGTCAGCTTTACTGTGGTATAACTTTAATGCCATATACATAAGCTATTTAAAGGTACAATTCAAAATTTAGTGTATATATAAATCAGCTTTATTGAGATACAACTGTATGTGCAATGATTCTCTTCTTCCTAGTTGTTACCTACTTCTCACCTAACATCCCTCCCAAATTCCAGGGCTAAAATATCGTATATTCTCAATGAGAACTGCATTTTAGAGCATCTTGACTTCCTGCAAGAGCAAAAGTAGGCAGCAATCATGGAAACGCTTCAGCTTTGTCTTCTTTTTCGAAGCTCATACGTAAATGTATCCATTCCTGCAATCTCATAAATCTTAAATTATCCACCCTATCTTTCTAGAGTGAATGTGGGTTCACTTCCTCCTCTGAGCAGAGAATCCCTCATCCATACTTAGGCATTCAACATGAAAAAAATCATTTTGCATATCTTGCAGTTCTACTATCCAGTGGTTATCTGTTTCTCCACCTCCAACAGGGTCCTAATGGATTAGGCTCCTGTGTTAGAGTAGCTGAAACTGCTGCCTCCTGTTGTGGGAATTTTTGAGAATAAGAACCTCTTTGTCTTGGGGTACATTTCTTTACTGTTTCTATATTTCCTCTCTGTAGAGTCTTTCATACCTAGTGCCACAGAATCTTCATGGTTCTAGTGAGCAATGACACATCTTTTCCTATGTGTTCTTAGATTACATTTTTTAGGAAGCAAATAGAATATGCCCCAAGGCTTGGTTTTTCTGAAATTCTCCATATTAATTCCAAACAGTTTATATGCAAGTTTGAATTCTGTATTCAGTGAATTCCTTATATCCTACCACATCCTCCTCACGATGTCCCTACCA
>PVJS01026879.1:0-26666 GCA_004027185.1 Glis glis | reverse complement strand
ATCGTCCTCCTCCTCCTCCTCCTCCTCCTCCTCCTCCTTCTCATCCTCCTGCTCCTCATCGTCCTCCTCCTCCTCCTTCTCCTTCTCATCCTCCTCCTTCTCATCCTCCTCCTCCTCGTCCTCCTCCTCTTTCTTCTCTTTTGGTACTGGGTATTGAACCCAAGGCCATTCTACCTCCGATCTATAGCTCCAGCCCTTTTTATTTACTATTTTGAAACAGGGTCTCTCTAAGTTGCTGAGGATCTCACTAAATTCCTAAGGCTGGCCTTGACCTGCAATCCTCCTGTCTCCGCCTCCCAAGTCCTGGATTTACAGGAATGCACTACCACACCTGGCTTCTCGCCGCTTCTAGAATCTCAAGGCAGCCATTATCATTTACCTGGAATTAAGTAAGATATTTTCAGGAACCCTCACTCCACCAGATTAGAGACATTTGAGGCCATCCACTTCTAAGCAGGTCTTCCCACCTGATAATTATTCATCACTACATGAACGGCAAATCCACTCCTACCACTGCTGATCCTCAACTCCTCTTGTTCATCCCTTTCCTCCATTGTTGCTTATTTCTACTGTTCCCTTCACTCAGCACTCTGGGAATCTCATGTCATTGTCACCTTCTCATGTATAATCTTTCAGCAACACACTTTTCCATAAAAAAATTGTTTTCAACTGCGTTTCATCCACCACTTTCTCTGGAACCTGCCTCTCCTTTAAGGAGGCAGTTTTACTGTCGGCTGTCAATTGACCCTTGGGGACCCTTTGAAGTTCCATGAGGCAAAAGGAGAAACTGGCCTCTCCTTTAGGCACACGCCTCCACTCACTAATAAAAATGCATCCTTCGATGAAATTCATACTGCCTGGTACGCGCTACAGTTTACCCTTCCTCATTTCCTTCTTGCCTTCATTCTAGAAGATACTAAGACAGAGAGCTGACCCCGCTGAGACCAAGCGCCATTTTGATGAACCTTATTGACCCCACTGAGCGTCAGCCCTCCTCCCAGGATCACACGCCCTGTCTTGTCCTCCCAGAAAAACATTTCAGCTCAGAAATCGTAAACCCTGGGATACCAGCCCATCTCACTTGCGGTGTAGATCATCTTTGGCTTCAGACATTTGATTCTCCTGCTAGGTCTTTTTCTCCTAATTTGGTCAAATCTTCCAGGCTCCTGTCTTTCCTGTTTAATGTGTGTGTAGCTGTTGACCAGAGCGATCTCAGCCGTCCATCCTCATTTTTCTGTCATGCCTGCCTTCTAACCCAGCGTTCACTTGAGTCTCTAGTCTGGCAAATCGGCATTGTTCTACGAGCCCTCCCCGTTTGCTTTTACAGTGTGACTGCGCATTGCTTCAAACAAGTAGACCCTGGACAGAGGGGTTTTCTTTGCATCGGGTTTGCTGTAAATCATCCTCTTGCCACCATCTACATTTCATCTCTTTTTCTACTTCTCTTTAACTGATCACTGTCATATAGATGAGGTGCTCCTCTGAAGTTCTCAATAGGAACTCCTCTTTTTTTTTTTTGCTTTTTGCATGTACATCCTGAGCATTAGGGTGTTTCCCTCTCCCCCCTCCCATCTCCCTCAGTTAGGTCGCCTTCTTCACTCACCTGAGGTTTTTTCCATCTTTGTCTGGAGTCCCTCCTAGGCCCTATTCTCCCTAGCTTCCGCATATTAGGGAGAGCATCTGACCTTTCACTTTTTGTGACTGACTAATCTCACTAAGCATAATGTTCTCCAGTTCCATCCATTTCCCTACAGATGACATAACTTTGTTCTTCTTGATGGCTGAGTTAAATTCCATTGTGTACATATCCCATAGTTTTGTAACCCATTCATCTGTTGATAGACATCTCGGCTGGTTCCATAGTTTGGCGATTGTGAATTGTGCAGCTATAAACATAGATACACATGCATTAGTCTGGTAGTTTGGTTTCAGTTCTTTTGGGTAGATACCTAGAAGTGGTATTGCTGGGTCATATGGTAGGTTCATTCCCAGTCTTCTGAGGATCCTCCACACTGTCTTCCAAAGTGGTTGCACTACTTTGCAACCCCACCAACAGTATATTAGAGTTCCTACTTCTCCACATCCTCAACAGCATTTGTTGTTGTTTGTGTTTTTAATGATTGCCATTCTAATTGGCATTAGGTGAAATCTCAGGGTAGTTTTGATTTGCATCTCTCTGATTGCTAATGATGTTGAGGAACTCCTCTTAAGGCCAACTTTATGTCCTTGGCTCCATTCCTTCCAATGTTCTAAGGGTCTTCATTTTATAGGATATCTCCTTTTTCTTCTGTGTGGTGTGTGTGTGTGTGTGTGTGTGTGTGTTCCTGGGGATTTAATCCAGGTCCTTACATGTTCTAGGTAAAGACTCTACCATTGAGCTAAATCCCAGCATTTTTCAAAAATTTTATTTTGAGACAGGATCTCACTGAGTTGCCTGGTTGGCCTCGAATTGAGACCCTCCTGCCTCAGCCTCCTAAATAGCTGGAATTACAAGTCAGTACTACTGTGCCCAGCTCCTCAGTATCTTTCCTACTTCTATTCCATAGTCTCTTCACCCTTAACGGATAAATGCACTCATGAATTTCCCATTCCAAAAAAAATTTCCTTAAGTATATGTTTATATTATTCAATTCCATGTCTAAGTTTCTTTCTTTTTTTTTTTTTAAGAATACTGTCCCCTGGCCTTCCATCTCCTCGCCTTATTTGCTCCTTACCCACTTGTCATCTGGCTTCTGCTAACCACTCTGAGGGCACGGCTCTCCCCAGTGTCTCATGGCTGAAGCCAATGGGCGCTTTCTCAGGAATCATCTCGCAGTCTCTGTTCTCTTGTAATAGTGTTGATTATTCCCAAGTAGAGGCTTTCTGCTGTCTTGGATTTTATGATTCGACACACTTCTGATTCTTTCCTGGGTTTCTCATCCTCAACAGACACTTAAAAGTGAAAGACAGTACCCTAGAACATGGGTCTTATAGAGAGGTCTCCTTATCTCTCCCAGGAAATGCTATTTATCTTTGAGGTCCTTCCTTCCTTCCTTCCTTCCTTCCTTCCTTCCTTCCTTTCTTCCTTCCTTCCATCCATCCATCTGCTGAACCTAGGGGCATTCTACCTCCAAGCTACAACCACAAACATATTTTACTTTTTATTTTGAAACAGGGTCTCACTAAGTTGCTGAGGCTGGCCTCAAACCTGAGATCCCCCTGTCTCAACCTCCCAAGTACTAGGATTACAGATGTGTGTGCCACCACACCCAGCCGTGGTTCATATTTTGATAAATCTTAAATCTCTACTTGCACCGCATGACTCTCCTCTGAGTGCGAGCCATGTGTAACTGCCTTGGCATCTGGACTTGAATGTTACACTGGAACCTCAAGTTGAAAACATTTGCAACTCAACTGATAAAGAACGCTTTTCCACTCTAGCTTTTCGACTCTACCCTAACTAGATGGAACAATCTAAAAATATATAGAAACAAATTTTACTTTTAAATATAGATAAAAGCCAGGCATGGTGGAGCACACTTGTAATCCTAGTACTTGGGAGGCTGAGACTGGAGGATCATAGGTTCGAGGGCACCCTCAGCAATTTAGTGAGGTTCTCAGCAACCTAGTGAGACCCTGTTTCCAAATAAGACATAAAATCGGTCTGGGGGGTGTAGCTTAAAAACAGAATGCCTCTAGGTTCAATTCCAAGTACCACACACACAACAAAAAATATATAGATATAAAAACTCAAAGAGTAACAGCAAATAGTCTATCAGTGTATAAAACGAATGACATGTCAGGCCCAGGCAAGAGTGTTTCTAGAATGCAGCGAAGGTCACCAAGACAGGCTTCTACCTTATTCATACCTTCCCCAGCTGGAGGAAGACGCGTCAGAGCTGTCGCAATTCATGACAAAGAGGGCAATTGATAAAATCCAGCAGCCATTGCAAAGATGGCAACTAAAGATAAATAAGAGGAATCCAGTTCCATATGATTAAGACATTTTGCTGTGGCCTGGGATATAGCCCAGGGGTAGAGGACTTGTCTAATATGCACGAGGCCCTGGGTTCCATCCCCAGTACCACCAAAAAATAAATAAATAAAATAAAATTAAGGTGGGAAGGAAGGAAAGAGACTGCATCTTATATTTTGGTACTATTTATAAGGTTTTCTTTACAGATACAATCTCATGTAGTCCCTGAGAACTATTAAGCCATTTTGAAGAGGAAGATGTAGCTCAGGGTGTTTAGGTCACTGAGTCTAAGATCTGAAGGTATAAGCTGTGGAGCACAGGATTCTCATTCAGATACTGCACCCCAGAACCCATCCTCATGACTGAACTTCTGTGTGTAGTGACTGAGGATGTCTGAGTCCTGTAGTGACTGAGACACCTCCAGAGGTCTCACCCCTGAATCCCCATCAAAAGGGTCTGTAATCTCCCATTGATGTGCCAGTCACCCCTATTTAATAACTGATGAATTTCTTTTCTCTCCAGATAACCAATGCTTTGCTTGACCTAATGGCATTTATAATGTTTATTAATTGTAGGTTATAAAAATTCTTGAGTGGCTAGATTTCATTAAAACTTGGACTAGAGGGTATCACAGCAAACATCAACCTGAAGGACGGCTGAATGTCAGTGTTTTATTTAACTCACTTAGGAAGCAGCATGTTTTTTTTAATAATGGATTTAAAGCAAAGTAAACAAAATGTTTAACAACTGTTGATTCTGGATGGTCAATTTTGTGTTTTCTATAACTAAATTCTATAAGCTTTTATGACAAAGGAAATATAAGTACATTGAAGAAAGTTTTAAAAGATAAGCCAGGTGTGGTGGCGCACACCTGTAATCCCAGTACATGGAAGGCTGAGACAGGAGGATCTCAGGGTCGAGGCCAAAGCATGGTAATTTACTTAGACCCTGTTTCAAAATAAAAAATAAAAAGGGCTAGGGGTATAGTTTAGTGGTAGGTAGAACCCCTCTGGGTTCAATCCCTAGTACCACAAACATATATCTATACAAAGTGAAAGAAGGAAAATTATACACACAAAAACCATCATAATCCCACCAGACCCTTATTAATGTTTAATTACCTATCATTCCAAATCTTTTTCTACCCGTATTTAGGTACATCTGTACATTTTTTTGTCCTCCTGAGATCATATTTCACCTACTGTTTTATAACCTGATCTTTTCAGTCTTTCCTCTGCATTTTGTCAGGAAATTTTCACAGAATCAACTACCTGATCCATATTCAGATTTCTCTACTTGTCCCCTAAAAAAGTCCTCCAAAGCTGGTATTCCAAGTCACAATGCAATCCAAACACATTTGGTTGTTATGTCTGTGGTGTTGCTTCATCCTGGCCATTCCCATTTTTTTTCATGACATTCACTTACTACGTTCACTTATGAAAGAAATGATATCGTGGTCCCCTAGGATCTTCCACCTTCTGCATCTGACGGCCGCATCCTTGTGGTGCCAGTGATCCTGTCCTTCTATCCCTAGTTCTCTCCCTGAAACAGAATCTGTTCTAAGGGCTCAATAAAATCCAAGCGTACCTTTTTTTTTTTTTAGAATACACAATAAATGATGAATTTGTCAGATGGCATCACATCAGGAAACGTGTACTCTCTGTTATGACTAGTGACACTAGAGCTGATTACTGGGTGGTGATGCACAGATCCCATCTGCTTTTATACAGCTACACTCTTCTCATCATTAGCAGAAGCTGTCCCATGCGGCGCTACTTAAACACCAATAGGTGTCTGCTTCCCCATTGCCATTCATCCTTACAGGTGTAAATACTAGTTGATAATCATTATCTAACTCAGTAATTTCATTACAGGTTGTGAAATTATCCAATCATGCTCTACTCCTTCTGCATTTTTCCAGTATTTTTTTTTTCTGTACAGTGTAGCTTTCACTCAGCCGCTGGAATTTCTTGGTTACACTGACATACAATTCCCACTGGGAACACAAGATAAAAATTTGCTGAATTCATACCGAGTGCCTAGTAGGGCAGGGGAGGTGGCGACATGAAGAGAAGGGCAGCTGCAAATACTTCCTACTGAATACTTTGAAACTACAAGTTTCCAGCAAGTTGATCTTTATTTATAGCCCCGACCACCTGCACATTCTGTATCTGTATTACTTTATTAAGCCTCTGGTGTACTGTCATTAAATTGTCAATTAAATATCAACCTGAGGCCATGTCCCACCTATCAGGATGCCTGTCATCAGTGGCATCAGGAACACTAGATTTTAATTCTCCTTTGAGGCCCACTAACAGCTTTGGTGATGCATGCCTGTTATGTTTCTGGCAATACTTTTCTGAACAAATAGAGGAATTGGGGCCATTTTTTGTTGTTGTTGTTGTTGCTGTTTTTGGTTTCTTAAGTCTGTTGGAAAACAGCCAAATGAGAAGATTCTGATGCCTACCCTAAATAACTATGTAATGTGTTTCTAAGGGAATATATATAATTTAATGCTGAAGAAGAAAACATTTTGTCCCCTTTTAAAAGAAATATCCCTATGGAAGTTTCTGACCTTTATTGTCAGTGCCTTTTAAAACTAGGCTCAGGAGTGTTTGGGTTGGAAAAGGTCACCTATTTGCAATGATATATTCTGTCAGGAGTATGTATGAATGTAGTGTATTAGCCCTTAACAATTTAATTAGAATAAAGGATTCTTTCTCTCTCTCTCTCTCTCTCTTTTTCTCTTTGGACTAAAACTCAGGGACTCTCTACCACTGAGCTACATCCCCAGACCTTTATATTTTGCTGTGAGACAAGGTCTCACTAAGTCACCCAGGCTAGCCTCAAACCTGTAATTGTCCCACCTCAGCCTCCTCTGAAGTAGCAGGGATTACAGGAATGGGCCACCTTCTCCAGCTGATTATTTTTTCTTTTTACTTCAAATGAGACTTCATTAAATATATAACTATAAGTTTGTGTGTGTGTGTGTGTGTGTGTGTGTGTGTGTGTGTGTGTGTGAACTAACGTGATTCCTAATACAATACTTAGAGCTCAGGGCCAGACCCGAGCCGGGCCAAGTTGAGCTGGATCTTCACTAAAGACCAGAGACCAGGACTTCTTTCCTTTCTTATTTTTTCATCTCTTCTACTTGATTCCTCCCTCCCCTCCCCCGCCCCATTTAAGACCAAAGAGGTAGGAAGTTATATTTAATTTATGTTATTCAGGCAGACTAGGTAAAAAAAAAAAAAAAAATATATATATATATATATATATATCACCAACCTTTGGAAGAAAATAGTTTTTTTAAGAGTCCTTCCAATATGCAATGTACAAGAATTTGAAAAACATTTCAAGACTGTCATTTGATGTAGTTACTTAACATTTTCTAAGTTTACTTAAGTTCTAAGAGTTCAAAAGAAAGTACAGTCTCTGTTGCCTGGGAAGGATCCAGAAGAAGATGAGATTGGTGTGAACCAGGAGAGCATCTATTTCAGACAGAGGGAGCTGCTTCTATGGCTAGAAGCCCTCGGAGACTTAACACTGGGGCAGATGGGTTGGTGTCAAATTGCCAGACAGAATATGGGATACCCAGTTAAATTCAGATTTCAACAAATAAAGGCTAAATTGTTTACTGTAATTTTTCCCTATGAATAATCAAGAATCCTAAACATGGCCACCACAATCAGTTGGCTCATTTAGAAGAAATTCAGAGAGAACTGTGGTCCTATAAAGTTGGTCCAGAGAGCCAGACCGGGCAGTCGGAATAGTATGATGTGGGTAATATGGAGTCAGTGTAAGTTACCAAGCACACAAGTAAAATGAAGAAAGAAATGAGTATTTTCAGGAAAAATCTCTCATAGATGTGTATAGGATCATTGCCCACGAGAAAAAAAAAATTGTACTTCTTGTTTGTGTTTGTTTACATACTTACTTGTCTGTTTCTCCAGCACTAGAATACAGACATTTTGAGGACAGGGAAATGTCTTATTTTATTACTACTATACCGAGCATCCAGTAGAAAACCTGGCAGATAAAAGATACTTAATAAATGTCCGCCCTCCCTGGAGGACCGACTGGAGGAGGATGCACAGTAGAATAAAATATCTAGAAAAGCCTAAATGAATGCAATGAAGTGACAACATATATAGCGAAGATGACACAGGATAATTGCCAACTGGTTAGGGAAATGGGCTTTTAATCGCTGAGCTCCTTTGGAAGGCTTCGTAGAAGAATCGTGGTAAGAGATGGTCCTGGGAGTGGGAAATGAGGTTTCGGAGATGGAGCTTGCAAATGAGAGGGCTTCTTTCTCACAATGTTCAGAAGGATACTGTTGTCACTTCCGAGTTGCCGGCTCAAGTTAAGCATGTGAAGTCATCTTGTGTGCTGATTGTTAATTCTGTAGAGTAACACGGTAATGTCGGTACAGAAGTACGATGAGAGAGGATGGGTACGGATGATGCCAGTCACAGGTTTTCTGCAGCTGTTAGTATCAGAGTTCTGGTGTGCTGGCACCCGAGCCATCGCCAATGGAACCAAAAACACACGTCATTTGTGCTGAGTTTCAGCAAGTAGATGATGGCACTGCCTAACCAAGTTTGGGGGTAGCTGTAGTCACTGTAGCTTATTGGCTTATTTCTCAAAGAGCTAGTTCGGGAACAAACACGGGGAAGGGTGGTGTGAACGTTTTCTTCGTAGCAGCTTCTAAATACTTTATTTTTGACTCCCGCCTACAGATCTTATGTCCAGTCTACACTGAGTTCAAAACGGAATCTTAAAATAAGTGGTACTAATCTAGTGGTTAGAAGTAAAATGCCTATAGGAAATGTATTCATTTGAAAAGGACGAGTGTTAATTTCCAGTTCTATCCCTCCTCTATAATTCCATAATTGGGCAGTCCATGAATATTACATGTTTGGGGTGCGGGTTAAAGGAGAGGGCAAGCTATAGGCGTGCTTATAAGAGACAACGGGGACGTGAGTCGAAACCAATGCTGACATTTCAGTGTGGTACATGAAAACAAGCGCTTCAGCGCCTACAGGAAGGTGTCATTTATTCCGCCTCTAGAAACCCAGAGGGCAGCCACATGTCCTGTGACACTGGAATGAGATGTGGAAAGGGAATAGAAGGAATGCTCTAGAAGTTTTCTAGAAGGGGCTCAACTGGTGGGAGATCAGGCATGAAAGTAGATGGAGTGCCCAGGGAGGACAGAGTGTAGTAGGAGACACAGAAAGGAAGGCTGGGCCCACAGCATGGCTCTTCCACGCTTCCACGCATCTATCCTGCACTGAGATGGGAGCTGCAGAAGGTTATCATTGGATCTGTGTTCTAGAAAGTCACTGGCCGCAGACCTGGGCATGGCAGGCTAATGGAAAAGATGTTCAGTTAGGACGCTGTAGCCTGAGAACAGGGAAAACGAGGTACGAGGTAGGCCCCTAAGAAAGAACAAAAGAGGCTCTACCCTCTTTTGCAAGGGCAGCAGCGTTCCATGTGGAGTCTCAGGAAAGGAGCAACAGTCAAAGGTGGATTTGAGACCTCTGGGTGGAAATACTTGGGAGATTTTCCAAGCATTCGTTTCAACGTGGAACATGGGTGGAAGGGAGGGTAATGTGGCTTGTGGAAGAGAAGGCTGTTAAGGGTAAGCTGAACTGAACTGGTTCTGTAAAACCCCGTGGAGCAGAAGGTCTAGGAAGACAAATGGTAGCTTTATAAATAGAAGCATTTGCTTAGTCGCAAGGCCCTCAGCAACTGAGTGAGACCCTGTTTCGAAATAATAAATAAAGCCAGGTATGGTGGCGCACGCTTGTAATCCCAGTACTTGGGAGGCTGAGACAGAAGGATGGTAGGTTCGCGACCAGCCTCACCTACTTAGTGAGGCCCTCCGCAACTTAGACCCTGTTTCAAAATAAAGAATAAAAAATAGGGCTGGGGGTGTAGCTCGGAGGTAGAATGCCCCTGGGTTCAATTCCCAGTACTGCAAAAAAATAATTAATAATAAATAAAACAGGGCTGGGGGTATGGGGTCAGGGGTAAAAAGTGCTTGGGTTCAATCCCCAGCACCACAAAAACAAACAAACATAACAAACAAATACACACACACAAACACACACACACACACACACACACACACACACACACACACACATTTCCTACAGATCAGGATGTTAGGATGCGACAAGGGATCCTTCAGAGGTGGCACCAGTGAATGGCTCTGAGGGTCTCCTGTTGTCCCTTGGAGACAAGAAGGCAAGTGTCTAGGGCTCACTGGGCAGAGTCCAGCTCTGCTACTGCTTACCTCTGTGACGGGGCATGGTACATAATTCTCCTCATTTTCCTTACCCACAAAATGGGAGAATATGCTGCCACCGGCCTCCTTCAGCTGTTGCAAGGATTAACGAGATAACCCTGGAAAATGCTTAAATGGATGCCTGCTACAGAGACAGGGCTCAATAAACATTAGCTCTTCTACGCTAAGCCCTCACATAATTGACCAGATTTCATATTGATATTGATTTGCGATGTTTCTTTAAAATGTAAGCACAGGAAAATCTTTTGACTGATTTGTCTAATTTGCTGATGTGCCATTATCAGAGAGCACTTCGGCCGTTACTTGCTTTTTTTTCCCCCATTAAAAAAATGTTTCATAAACAGCCTTACCTTTCATGTATGGAAATTGATCTTGTGCTTAACGTTTGGCAAAACAAATAAAGCCTCCGCTTTGGGAAGGGGGTCTGTTTAAGGTGGGTTTGCTTATTAATTTTGAGAGCTGCAACAGGAGCGTGTTGAGCTTTTTGTAAAAACATGACAGACATCATGGTAAGTTTAGGTTGTAACTTGGAAATCAGTAGCATTTGGGTCATATTCTAGTATTGGGTTTCCTTGTCGTTTTTTTATTGTTTTTTTTTTTTTTGAGGTAGGAAAATACCTTTCCTCTTGTGTGGCTTTTGGTTGTTTCATTTTGTTACTACTTGGTCATACTAGGTATCATACTTCAATTAAGAGTAAGAGAGAAAGTCTCCTAAGGAGAGGGACCAGTCCAGGCACCAGAACACAGGGAATCTAACAGGTTTCTATCACTACTACAGATAACTAGGAAGTCTTGGGGGTGAGGCATGGCTATACCTGTACCTCAGTTTCCCTGCCTGTACAATAGAGGCTGCCAACCACCTCTCAGTCAGTATGGTAAGGACTAGTTAATCTGTTATAATCTTACATAAAATCTTCTTTTCTAATTGCCTATAAAACTTTTTTCAATTGAAAACAAGCTATTTTCCCCTGTGTGCCCTGTAGTTCAGAAAGGATGGATAAGAATTACCTTCATTGTGTCAGTAAGAAAACTGATATTTATGTATGATTACAATGCACCAATAAAAAAAAACAATAAGCTCTTCAAAAAAAAAAAAGAAAACTGAAATTTAAAACAAAAAAACACATAAAAAGTAGTAGAAAGAAGGGGGAAGTTGCTAATTCAGGTTTTATCCTCTCCCTAAAACACACTCTTGGTTAAAGTGCTTTGAACCTGCCAGAGATAAAGTGTAAGGAAAAAGAAAAAAAATCAAGTTACATCAGCCTACCAGTGTATGATGCCATCTGTCACGGGAGATTTTAGGTTGGAGAGCTGCAAATCCGTGACTGGGGACCCAAAGTTCAAAAGCAGAAGGTCCCTTCTCTCTGCACTCTGCGCGGGGTCTAAATCACCCTCCTCCAGTCAGACTTCGTCATTGATCATTACATGGTCCAATCTGCAACTTCAGTTTAAAAAGGGGGCCAGGGCCTTGACAGAGCTGCCCTTTATGAACAGGTCCCAGGGTCCTGTAACTTGAATCCATGTGATTGAGGTATGTAATAGAAAATGTCAGACCGGCTGCCTTCCTCTAACTTATTCTGGGGTTTGGTGTTCCCCGGTTCTAATCAGGGAGACCCGCAGCCTGGTAGAAGGAGGCTGGTGTTCAGAAGGGACAGGTAGGCTGCGGCTGCTGCTGCGTGGACACATTTGTCCCTGGAGCTGTGGAGAAGCAGCAATTAGGCGGTGGAGGCAGGCTCTTAGGGGCGTGGGCTCAGCTCTGTAATCCATTCCTTTCTTAATGGGACTTGATGTAGATGGAGTGAGGGCCCATCAGGTGTGAAAAGCCCGGCTGCTCCTGGCGTGGAGTGGCCTCCAGAGGTGATCCAGCGACGTCAATCTGGTCATGCCTGATTTCGACACTTAACGTGGTAAAGCAGGATTTCTCTACCCCCGATCAACTTCTCAATTAGCAAGCTGCCTGCTGGAGCGGCCTTGTTTTGCAGTCCCCCAGGGTTCCTGCAAGGGGTCATTAGGGCGAGAAAACTTGAGTACCAGCTCGGGCTGGAGCCGAGTGAGGAGGCAGCCTCGCAGAGTTCCTAAATACATATAACCCTTTTCAAGTCGTTTGCTTTCATAGGATTGATTCTTGGCACGTTAAGAAGCTTAAGGCTCTAGTATCTTCTTTAAACTGCCCCCCTTATCGCCCTTGCAGCTGACGGGTTTTTTTTTTTTTTTGGACAGGCTGAGAGTAAAAAGAGATAACTAGTAGGTTAGTACTTTATTTATACACGTGGACACACAAAGCACACAGAGAGACACGCACACAGGCGCTGGAATGTCTTTTAAGTTCTTTTCAGGGTTTGTGGCTGCCCGAGAATTTCAGCTGTCAACTGATCCCAATATCTCGTTTTTCTGTATTCAATATGCCTGAGTTCAAAATCTTCTTTTCTTCTACGTCTGACTTTATTCACTAATGATTTTTAAATTATTACTGCTTTGTTCAGTATTTTCCCTCTGAACCTCAGATAATATTCACATTAGCATACATGACTAATGTATGCTAATGTGAGGTTCTTGTGATGGGCACTTATGATTAGATATTGAAATGTATTTATTTGCTATGATTTTTTTCCTATCCATGATTGTGCTATTCTTAACTTTAACACGCACACAAAAATATTTTTTTCTTTTATAAAATGTATCCATATAGCCAGGTGTGGTGGCGCATGCTTGTAATCCCAGTCCTTGGGAGGCTGAGACAGGAGGATCGCAGGTTCAAGGCCAGCCTCAGCTACTTAGTGAGGCCCTCGGTAACTTAGTAAGACCCTGTTTCAAAATAAAAAGGAAATAGGACTGGGGGTGTAGCTCGGAGGTAGAATGCCTCTGGGTTCAATCCCCAGTGCCACAATAAAATAAAATTAAAATAAAATAAAATAAAATAAAATAAAATAAAATAAAATCTATCTAGAGAAAAACAATAAAAAATAGAAAATTCTCACATTTGGAGAATTGTACTGCTTAGAAAAATCTGTAAGCATCTTAAGTTTTGTATGTATTATTTCCTACTTTGATCACCTATTTTCATATCCATTTGCTATTACTACACCATTAGGAAATGAGATGTATGAATTTATGTCAAATGTTCTAGCAGGTTCTGCATTTCATAACATTCACAGAATAAACTATTCTAACATGTATTCCATCAACAGTTTCCCCCCAATTGGTTTGCATCTGTTTCTTATGAAAGTATTTATTGGCACAGAGCAAAGCATTTACATAGTTAATAATATATGCCTGGTCCCGGAGATAAGTGAACTCGATGTATCTTATAAATTGAAAGTTGGATATAGATATTGATATTACACACTCCAGTAGATGCAGTACTTATAAAGGGGTTGACATGTAGTTTTAGATCTGTTTAAGGAATTTAAAATTCTGGACAGTGTGGCATAGCAATTTCTAAGAAGTACTTCAAATAAGCCTTAAAGTTGACACAACAAAGGAAATATGTAGTAGCTGTATCTTTTTATAAAGAAAGTACATACACATTCCAAAATGAAGTTAGTGCTATGGAAGTAGCATTTTGTAAGAAGAAAATGTTTGAAAATTGATGCAGAAAACATCATGAATGGTTAGGGAAAATATTGTATATATAAGACAAATATGCAATCTACAGGTTCAATTGTAAATTTTTTGGTACAGTTTTATTACACAAAATTTGACTTTAACATTTCTTCCACATAATACTGTATTGAGTGTTGTTTTAATTTGTTACAGAAAGCATAAACTTTGAGCAAATTAATACTAATGAGTTGTACCTTTTCCTTCTATAAAACCATTTTTTTTTCTTGTTGAGTCTCTTTACTTTTCTAAATGACTTGTTCCAAAAAGGAATTCAACAAATCTTGCAAGTAATTGCTTTCATGGTTTTATTTTGATAACTTTCTAAATCCTGCTTTAAGGCAATGCAAAAATTCTTCAAAGGTTTCTCAAATTAAAAAAAAAATATATGCATATATATACACACACACATACATACACACATACATGTACACACACATATGTGTGTATATATATATATATATATATACATATAATACTAACCCATTTTGAATAAAAGGTGTATACCTTCTCTTTTAATGGGGTTTTAAGGGAATATTACAAATTCAATCTGACAAATTAAAGTCTAATTCTCCAAATTAGTTTTTACCTGAGTAATTCAGTTATACTGATTACAATAAAGAATCACAGAATTTATGAACTATACAAAAACTCCTAAAGGGTATTTAGTTGGATCTGCCTATTTAGCTCAGTGAAGGAATTTTTATTTTATTATATATATATATTTTTTGGTGGTACTGGGGGTTGAAATCAGGGGTATTCTACCTCCAAGCTACATCCTAAGCCCTTTTTATTTTATTTATTTATTTATTTATTTTTGCGGTACTGGGGACTGAATCCAGGGGCATTCTAAGTAGCTGAGGCTGGCCGCGAACCCAGATCCTCTGGTCTAAGTCTCCCAAGTAATGGGATTACAGGTGTGTGCCACCACACCTGGTCGAGGAACAGGACTTTTTGAAACCTCTGAATTCTGATTGATTTCTGGCTATGGCTAGGGTTGCCGTACAATTTTCTGTCCAACTGAGGGCATGTTTTATGAAGACAGTAGTACTGTATAGACCAGGCAACAGGTACACATCCGGGATTGTCTGGGGACCTTGTGATATATAATATAGATACCCTTGCTATTACTTGCTATGACAGATATTTAGCCATAAATATTTTTAACCGATAGCCTTGAGAGTACATTCTCAAAGATATTTTTGTTTTGTTTGTTTGTTTGTTTTGTGCTTTGCTTTGCTTTGTTTTGTTCTTGTGGTACTACTACTCTACCACTGAGCTACATCCCAGCCCCTCTTAAAGAATTTGAGAACTGCCAGGCGTGGTGGTGCACACTTGTAATCCCAGTACTTGGGAGGGTGAGACCAGAGGATCCAGGTTTGCGGCCAGCCTCAGCTACTTAGTGAGGCCCTCCGCAACTTCGTGAGACCCTGTTTCAAAATAAAGAATAAAAAAAATAGGACTGGTGGTGTAGCTCAGAGGTAGAATGTCCCTAGGTTCAATCCCCAGTACCGCAAAAAAAATAAAATAAAAAAAAAAGAATTTGAGAACCATTAACCATTAAAATAATAAGAGGCAAATGGTATCAGATGTTAAATTTGCTTTGTAGAAATACTGTAATAAAAGGAAGCAAATAAGATATATTTCACCAATCTTTGGTGATGATGTTAGTGGAATTCAAGACTAGGATATACAGTGGCATCTCCGTAATATATTACCCTTAGTTAAACACAAGGGTGGAGACCTGCGGTCACATTATCTGCCTCCCTTTTCTGTGAACTTAGCTGACGAATTAGATTACACGATGCCCCAAAGCCTGCTTCTCACCTTCAAAGAAAACACTAGTAATTAGGCTGTTTCTTCAAAGAAGTAAGGTAAGAGATTTAAATAAAACTTGAAACTAAATTCTAAGTAACAGGTCCTTATATAGGTTGCAATTCTCCCACATGGTAATTTTTCTCTGAAGTAAGTCATAATAATTAATCCGAGAAGAAATGTTTGCCTGAAGTTTTACTGGCGAGCTATAAGAATAAATCATTGTTTTGCCTCAGCGAGGTAAGTGACCGGTTCCCTTTTTACAAGTAATCGGCAATTATTGTCACTGGATCATAATAATTTCTGGATACAGAGATACATTTTACATGAGAATAAATGAACTTTGCATTAAGGGTAGGATCGCAGGGTCGTGGCTTTTCTTGAAGTTTCACAGGGGAACTTTCCAGAGTCCCTGTCAGTGGGTAGCATTCAGAAATACGGTGAAATTGACACATGAAAATATTAAGTGGCTTATTTGACAAAGATTTTCTCAGGCTCCATTCCCAACTGTTAATGATCTTTATCATAAAATTTTTCCCCTCCTTCTCTTAAGTTATTTTAAATTCATTAGTTATGCAATGGGTAAAAAAAATAGTATTTTTCAAATTAGGTACTTTTCTACATACATCCTCATTCACTTTTATAGATAGTGATTGGAAAGAAAAGTGTAAAGAAGAAAGATTTAAAAAAGAAGGTAATTATGAGTCTCTAAAAAGTCTGTAATGACATAAAAGACTTCAATACTGATTTTTAGGAAAATGTTACTTACTTTAAAAGTTTCCACCTAGAAAGGCCTATTCAATTTTACATATACCAAGTTTTGAAACTCGAGAGACAATATAGACTATCACTTGAAAAAAATCATAACAACTTCTGTTATGAAATTTTATTATAAAATGTTTTGTTATAAGACACATTCCAATTAGCATTTATTGTACTGTGGCTGAAACCAAGCCATAATTTATTTCAATCAACCAACAGCTTCCTCAGTTATAGCCAAGGAAAAGTATGTAGAAATTACATTGCCCACAATATCCATAAAATAATCATAGAGTTTTTTTATGTTCATGTTATTGTGGCTGATTATCCTTCCCTTCATTATAAACTTATTAAAGTAGGGATTCTAAAGTGATTAGATAAAATATGTTTCTATTTATTATTATTATTATTATTACTATTATTTCACAGTACTGGGGATTGAACCCAGGGGCATTATATCTCTGAGCTACACACCCCCTTTTGTGTGTGTGGTACTGGGGATTGAACCCAGGGGCATTCTATCTCCAAGGTACACACCCCCAGCCCTGTTTTATTTTGAATCAGGGTCTGGCAAAGTTGCTGAGGATATTGTTAAATTGCTGAGGCTGGCCTCAAACCTGCAATCCTCCTGTCTCAGGCCTCCCTCATACTGGGGTGACAGGCATGTGCCACCATGCTGGGCTCCTCCAGCCTTGTTTGCTTGTTTTGTTACTGGGGACCAAACCCAGGGGCATTCTACCTCATGACTATACCCTCAGCCCTTTTTATTTTGGAACAGTGCCTTGCTAAGTTGCTGAGGCTGGCCTCAAACCTGTGATCCTCCTGTCTCAGCCTCCCAAGTACTGGCATTACAGGCCTGTGCCACCTGAATGCCTGAATGTTTCTATTATTTTAAAAATCTCTGTTTCTAGGCCGGGCGTGGTGGCACACGCTTGTAATCCCAGTACTTGGGAGACGGAGACCGGAGGATCCGGGTTCGTGGCCAGCCTCAGCTAGGCCCTCCGCAACTTCGTGAGACCCGGTTTCAAAATAAAGAGTAAAATATAGGGCTGGGGGTACAGCTTGGAGGTAGAATACCCCTGGGCTCAATCCCCAGTACCGCAAAAAAAAAAAAAAAAATCTCTCTTTCTTGCTCTCGTCTCCCTTTTAATATTCTAGCCCTTTCTATAACTACATCTAAAAAATTGGAAAGTCTTATCTTTTAAATATCAAAACAATGACAAGCGAGCCTGACATGTTTCTTTTGTTCTAGCAGCAGAAGAGTCTTTTGAGGGCGAAGATTTTGTGAAATGTTGGTACAATTGCCATATTTGCCCGGAAGTATTATCCTTACCAAATATTGAAGGAAAAATATTCGATTTTACTTTTCTCTGAAAAGCTTCTCCCAGTAGGCTGCTCACTGATCATAAGTAGGGGTAACACCTGCTCCTATCGCTCCGGAAGAATGGGTGCGAGGAAACATTGATTATTTGTTAAAAGTGAAAATATCACGTTTAAACACTTTGGGCAACTTTGAGTCAGATGTGGCAAGAAAGATCATGGCTCTGTGTAAACCAGCCATTGCCCTCTGTCAGGTCAGAAACCTAGAGGCTCTTAACCGAAGCAAGGAAAAGACCAAATTTGGGTACGGAGAGTTTGGTTGGATCTTGTGCTTGCTCTGGTATTAAATAATTGTGCAAGATCCTGTGTGTAGACCTGGGATATTTTCTGCTCTCTGGAGTAACAACACTAGGACAGGTTCAGGGATTCTAAGCCTCAGCCCACTTTTCTTTCTATATGGTTCTGTTGCTGCCTTGATGGAGCAGAAAATAGTGAATTTAGAAAGGAATTAACACTGACGACGCCTGCAGCAGGAAAAAGAGGTAGAGCAGCAACAACTATTCAGATGATGAGTATGTGGAAATGATTCGTGTTAATGCCGTAGATATTAGGGCAGAATAAAATACCTCCGGCCCATACATATATTTTTTTCCATTTTTAAGGACAGTACACTAGAGAGGGATTTCTAAGATAGATTCCAGTTATGAAATTATGGATTTCCATTTGTTTGAAAGTTATAATTGTCATACATCCAGAGGCAGAAGAAAAATTCAGGCTATAGACCCACAGTATCCAATAAAATATAATCTCCTCCATGGATTAACTTTAACATTTCTGGTAGCCAAAGAAGGATTTTTTCTTTAAAAAAAAAGGTGAAATTATTTTTCCAAACATTTTATGTAACATAATGTGTCCGAAAGATGATCATCTCAGTGTGCAATCAGTATTTTAAAATTTACTTTCCTAAGCCAGGCGTGGTGGTGCATGCTTGTCATCCCAGTACTTGGAAGGCTGAGACAGGAGGATCGCAGGTTTGTGGCCAGCCTCAGCTACTTAGTGAGGCCCTCCGCAACTTAGTGAGACCCTGTTTAAAAATAAAGAATAAGAAATAGGGCTGGGGGTGTAGCTCGGAGGTAGAAGGCCCCTGGGTTCAATCCCCGGTACTGAAAAAAAAATTTTACTTTTCTATGTGAAGCTTTGAAATCTGGTGTGTATGCCACACTTAGAGTATAATCTCAATTTGGATTAGCCATCTCTCGGGACACCCATGGCCACACGTGTCCGGTGGATGCTCATGCCACACCGGCTAGCTTTAGACGGCAAGGGGAGGGAACTTAGCTTGGCTGATCTCAGATGAAGGAACCAACTCCTTGGTGAAACTTTGTAGAAACAGGGTGTGGAGTCTTCTGCTATTTTGTTTTCTTAGTGTATCTTGATTCTTCCTAGAATGTTTCTGTAGTCTTTTCTTTGCCTGATATACCTACCTAGAGAGACAGTTAACAATGGCTTTCATCAACATCTCTTAACCTTTAACATGCCTTTTATTTCATTTTTAGTTTTGTGAAAAAAAATTTTTTTGCAGTGCTGGTATGTACCCTGCAAACTCCCCACCACATGGAGCCTTGTGCAGTCCTTTTTAATTTTCTATGGTCGCCAACATAGTACTCAGTCTAGATCTTGACCCCCTTCACCCCCACAAAAAAAAACAATGCCAAAAAGTGAAATCTCCTCCCTTCCAGTTGGGGAATAACTTTTAACCTATAATATTACTGTCTTCACCATATTGTTCACACGGGCTGATCATGAGCTGATAGAGAGATGGGAGAAGTCAGTCTCCAGCCGTGGGTGTAAGTGCCCAGCCTCCTGCTGCTACTGCTGCTGCTGCCGTTTTGTGGTTTTGCCTGAGTGCTGGAGAGGGACGACATTCCCACGACACTCTTCAAAATATGAACAGAAGGAACACGAAGCCCCAGTCTTCCGGGCTGCGGCCACACGCCCAGTCCTCCGGGCTGCGCCACTCCACTTAACCTCTGCCTAACTGCCGGCTATCATATTGGCCATTTAAAAAAAAAAAATATGCCTTAGCCGGGCGTGGTGGCACACGCTTGTAATCCCAGTACTTGGAAGGCTGAGACAGGAGGATCCTGGTTCACGGCTAGCCTCAGCTATTTAGTGAGGCCCTCCGCAACCCTGTTTCAAAATAAAGAATAATAAAAAATAGGGCTGGGGGGTGTAGCTGGGAGGAAGAATGCCCCTGGATTCAATCCCCAGTACCGCAAAAAATAATTTATATATATGCCTTAAACTGAGTGTGCTACACCTGCCGCTAATCCCAGTACTTGGAAGGTGGAGACAGGAGGCTCACAGGTTCAAGGCCAGCATCAGCAATTTAACAAGACCCTCAGCAACTTAGCAAAACCCTGTTTCAAAGGAAGAACTAAAATACATCTGGGAGTGTGGCTTGGGAATAGAATGCTCCTGGGTTCCATCCCCAGTAACAGCCCACTGTCGATGACCTGCTTTTGGTTTCCCTGTGACTCAGGCTGTGCCTCACCTGCCGCCTCTCCTGCTGCTGCATCAGGCGACCTGCGGCAGGCATCCCCAGCTGCCCTCACGGCCTGCACGCTGCGCTGGCCTCTGGCCTGGGTCCTCGACAGCACACACCCCATTCCCCTTAACGTCTCTCACCAAGTACCTGCCTCTTCGTAGGCTCCTGCTTTCATCAAAAAGGTTCACTTAGTGAGACCCAGTTTCAAAATAAAAAAATAAAAAGTGTTGGGGGTGTGGCTCGGAAGTAGAATGCCCCCGGATTCAATCCCTAGTATCCCCCCAAAAACGGGTTCATTGAACCTGAAAGCTCTCTTAGTAGCCTGAACTATGGAATTTTGTATAGAAATTGTATTTTACATATATATTTACATATAACATATATATATACATAACTACATAGTATGAGCCTTTGGTAAGTATTACTAAAATTATTACTAGGCACTTAATAAGTGTAACTCAATTCTTCTTCTCATTCTTTCCTTCTTTTACTTTCAATGTATTACTTATTTGTGTGTGTGTGTGTGTGTGTGTGTGTGTGACAGAAATATAAATATATACATTAATATCTATTAAACTTTTCTTTCACTAAATGGCATGTCTGATTCTATTTAGCATGATCTGTCTATGCTGATAAAGAAAAATATCATATACAAGGGCTACATTTAAGCTCCATTAGGGTTGATATCATGGACTAAAAGTACTTCCTTATAAGATGAATAATCATGAAAATTATTTTAAACAGGAGATATATCTGGGTCCTTTAAAATATGATCTAGTCTTGAGATTTTCTAATTTAACTTTGGGAGAATTAAAACTCTTCTCTGAGCGCACACATATCCTGAAAATCCATGGTCATCCTAACTTGGAGCAGTTGGGAACGTGGTTCAAGATCCCGTGAAACGTGTTCTGTGTTTTCCTCTGTCTATTTTTAAACGTCCTGCATTCTCCTTTTTACTGTGCTGAACGCCTGCAAGATCTTTCTCTCTGACAGTGGCGCACACACACGCCAGGGCCCCTGGGAGAGGAAACAATGCTTTCTCCTCTCCTCAGCCCCGTAATGGGCGAGCTTTTCAAGTTGAAACCGAAAGAACGGGGCCTGTCAAGTGTTTGCGTTTTCCACCACTCCCTCGCTTAGTTTCAAAAGTGGAGTAGAAAAGGAGCTAAGAAGTATATTTGTAATAGACCAAAAAAAGCCATTGTCCTTCCCAATCTGTGAAAATGTTCCCTTCCTTCCCACACTGAATATTCAATAAAACCACCAGCCGGCAGTCAAAAGTTAAAAGATCTTTCCGATGGATTGCAATTTCATATCCTTGGAGAAACCAAACTTTTTCTAGTTATCCCATATACAGAGAATTCTCTAGATTACATGGGAGCCAGACTAATCTTAGCCTTGATATTTGAAAAAATATTTACTGTTAAATTCATGTGCCTTTAAGTCACGAAATAAGGATTGCCTGACTAGAAAAGAGAATCTGATGTTTGTTGGGAATTAAGGTTTACTGCAATGGTGTTCATTTCTGCATTTTCCCTCAAATAATAAATTAATTTGAGTCGAATGCTATGCTTTCCATAGCTTGGGGGAATTTGATTTAGTGACTTGAGCCACCGACCTGGTAAAAAAAAAAAAAAATCTATAGAAACATCTGGTGCTGTGAAATAAAAGACACTAATACAATGAACGCTCATTTTCCCGGGTGCCTGTAGTAAACCGTATTTATTATGGCTATGTTAAATGATTATATGTCTTGAGTTTTTCTCTACCTCCCGCCCCCAGGAACTTTAGAAATGGATGTAGAGCAGACCATACAGAGTCCATCTGATTTACGACTATGGTGCTGAAGGGGTTGAGCGTTTAGTAAAAAATGCAAAATGCTCAGGGTACCTTGAAAATATATGAACATGTATTTTTCTTAGCTCTTTGCTGTGTCGTCCACACTCAAACTCATTCAACAATCCTCTGCTCACACGCATTACAGGGTGGGAGAGGCAATCCGGCAGGCACAGAGGCTGAGTCCTTCCATGAGAAAGTTGTCTCTTTGGTTTTTAATCTTTGTGTCTGTTCTTGGAGTGTCAATACCAGGTAGTGAGAGCAAAAATGGAATGGAGAAGGGACAGAGACGTCCTTTGGGATTTCCTCTAAATAGTCACATGCACTGATACTGTATCTATGGTACTTGTCACCTTTTATGTGGTAGGTCTACCTTTGGCAGTGTGTCAGAAACAAGGTAATAGTCATGTTGCTTAAAGCCTATTATGAGTATAAATGATAGGGAATAATCGAGCCCATAAAGAAGCAAATTAACCCCTGCCGTGCCTTAATAATCTATAAGACATCTTCAAATGAGCAAAAGGAGTCAATGAGTTTATTTTTTTTTCCTTACCATCAATTTATGAGCTGACACACTCTGATTAACTTAGGTCCAAATTTCAAAAGGACACATTTCTAAATCGAGCTTTGTCGATCTCGATGTACGGGCAAGAGCTCTGAGACCCTCTTCTTATATAGAGAGTAAGACTGTGTAAGGGCTACAAACACAGCTTATAGAGATTTCCAGCTTAAAGAGAAATGTGGATCAGCGTTATCCCCATAGACGAATCTGGGTGTGAACAGCGCAGACGAAGGGAGTTACAAGAATTTCCGGGATTATGATTAGTCCAGCTGAATTAGGTCATTAAGAGACTCCTCTAGAATATTTCCTCGACACCTCTGAAAAAAGAACAATCCTACAAATGAGGACCTTCGGCATGCCCTAAGCCTCACTAATGTAGATGAAAATTCTTTTTGCCCAAGAATCCAAGTGTCATGCTTGACAACCGAAGGATAACATCAGACGTTGGCAAATCCCCCCTCCCTTTATAAAATATCACTTTGCTTCCTCGCCCGGGGAATCTTGGGTCTGCCCCGCTGAGAAAAAGAGAGGGTGACAGTGGTTGGAATGGTCTCGCGATCCGCGGACACGACCGGGGCGAAAGTCTAACAAATGCATCGTTTTGCAGTAAATTAGATCAGATTTCCGCATCTCCACACTCACTCTGTCAGCTGACAGTTCAGTAAAATGTTCCCTTGTAAGGTTCGCCCTCTTAGGAAAAGGGGCAATAATTCATCATTAGGATTTCAGAGTCCAGGTGTAGATGGAAACTGATGGAGCCTCCAGCCAGGCAGAGAAAGTGCACGGGAGAAGAAAATTTTATCTGAAGCCTAATTCCCTGGTTACAGCAGAGAATAATTAAGATAATATTGCTTCAAGAGTCCTTTAATGATTAAAAATCACATATGCAGAATCCATAAATTGGAGGGCAACAAATTGGAAGGCCGTAACAGTCTGAGAACTGTTTCCCGCACGTTGTGGTAGAAAGTGTCTCACTGGCGATGTACCGTCCAGGCAGCCACCAGAGACCGGGACCATTCCAAGGACTTTGTGTAGATACAACCAATCATTTGTCTGTTATTAACCCAGAGCTTGTAATTATGCAGATTGCCATAGATTTTCCTGGGCCTGGAACTGAGATGGAAGGTTGCTCTCAGCATACCAGTCAGCTCAGGGCTGGTCATGCATTACTGAACTCGCCACATTTATCATGTTGACTGATGGCAGCAGAAGCAGGTCTCAGGTCCCAGTGGTTAATGTAGTGGGTAATTAACTGTCATTTGCCTAGTAATAGGCTGATGATCAATGGTTTGTGTGGAAACAAATTCTAATCAGGTAGCTGATAAATGCTCAGCTAGTGAGAGCAATTGAAATTGGGGGAAACTATGTCCAGAATTTCAAAATGGCATTGTGTGCGTGAGTGTGTGTGTATGTTTATTAGGTGTGAGCACGAGGAGTTCTTAACCACGGCTTTATCTCCTATTAGCCTGATTTTATACCCACGAGCATATCTCTATTCATGGAATTAAAAAAAAAAACACTTTTAAGTTTTCCTTATTTCTCAAAAAATAATAAGAGAAGAAACGAACAGCCACGTGAACGCTGTGCCTCCCGGAGAGCTCGGCAGAGTCCACTCCGAAGTAACGTGAAATCATGTTAAAATGAACGAAAAAAATTCTGCTCACAGAAGAGCAGGGCAGACGCCTTGGTTTGTGAAGGTTTCATTTTTCTAATGATGCCAGTAGGAATTTGCAAAATACTACACTTTCCACGAAGTTCTTTTTAGAGAAAAGTTATTTCTCAAAATACAGCTTGTAAAATTGAGAACATAAAAGTCACTTGAGCCCTCTTCCTTCAGATAAGAATATTAAAGAGGCTTGTTGTTTATTTATTTGTTTGTTTGTTTTGTAGTAGTGCTTATTTATTTGTTTGTTTGTTTGTTTGTTTTGTAGTAGTGCGGATTGAACCCAGGGGCTTCTATCTCTGAGCTCCACCCCCAGCCCTACTTTTTATTCTTTATTTTGAAACAGGGTCTCACTAAGTTGTGGGGGGGCCTCACTGAGTAGCTGAGGCTGGCCGCAAACCTGTGATCCTCCTGTCTCAGCCTCCCAAGTACTGGGATGACAAGCATGCGCCACCACACCGGGCTAAAGTGGCTGTTTAATTCCTAAAGGGAGATAAGTGTCTGACACTCTTGTATTTAATCTTTTTGACTATGAACCTTGCTTACTTTTGATCAAGTGCTCAGAGTATGGTAGCACACTGATTAGGAAACATTTACCCTCAAGACGCTTACGATTTTCAAGAGATCGTCTCAAAGACGGGCAGGGCCTTTATTGAACATTCTGCCAGGTGTTTACAAACCACTCGCGACTCTGCCACTGTTGTCATTAGCCTAGGAAAAGGAAAGTTATCCACCTGAAAATGAGTACGCATGCGCATCTCCAACAAAGCCTTACCTTTGGGGTCTACAGAAAGCAAGAAGACAGACCCGGGCCTGTTTGTGCGTACTCCTTCAATTCAATAAAATGAAAGGCCACGCTTTTTTTTTAAGTACATTTTTATAACCAAAATGCGTTTTCTCCATAGCACCTTTGAATTCATTAGTTTAGAACTGCTTTTAATTTGGTCTTTCCCCTGAGAGCCATTATATTTTTCTCCTGTCAGCCTGATGCGGAAGAAAAAAGAAAACGGGCAGATGTGGTGTTTTTTCATCTAGTTTGCTTTCTAGTTAAGAAGTACATCAACGGCTATGCACAAAATAGTATTTGCAATAATTCCTCCTCGCCGCCATTAGCAACTTTAAAGAAACGTGGCTTAAATATTGCCAATGGAAATGGGGAAAAGATTCCCTCCCATGTTGAAATGGTAAGCCATTTTTATTTTGGACTTCTTTTTTAGGGTGTTATGATAACTATTTTCAGGTATCTACAGCAAATAGGATTTTTAAAGAATACCTTTTCTTTTCCAGCCAATTCCGGCGGTTCTGACAGTCCATTATGCTTCAGTTCCTGGCCTAGCTACATATAGTTTACAGCCTCATTTACTTTAATGTGCTTCCTGAATAACATAATCATAGCCATAACCACGGTATAGGGCGAAAAAGTGCACGCACCTCTGTGTTTTTGACTATTTAAATGGCTTGTTCATAAATGTTGCTTTAATAATAATGGCCCACCTTTTTAGTATCTACATGTCAGAGAAAAGTGAGTCATTCAAATGGGTTCCTTTTGCACTAAAATGTTTACTCTGTAACATCAACATCCAAGTTACATTGCTTTTATATTTACTGTACCTCTAACAAGTAGATTTTTTTTTTTTTTTTTGCTGCGAATTCACCCCTGTTGACTTCTGTTTGGGCGCAGCTAGGTAAACTTCCTAATGTATTTGCTTTTCCCTTTCCTTTACAAACAAGATGTGATTTTCATCAAGAAAGGTCAACGGGGAACGTATCGCAGAAGAATATTTATGTGTGCGCCTAGGAGAAAACTCACTTGTGTATCTCCGAAGGCGTCGTGTACGGAGGGCTTTACGGAGTGAGTGCATCAGCATCTTCTCTCTGCACAGTCTCGGATGCTGTCGGGTGTAAACGAGAAATGTTTGTCGTTTCAGGCTTTTTGGTGTAACAGGGAACTGTGCTGCCTGCAGTAAGCTCATCCCTGCTTTTGAGATGGTGATGCGGGCGAAGGACAACGTTTACCACCTGGACTGCTTCGCGTGTCAGCTGTGTAACCAGAGGTGAGCAACGCGCTCCTGGCTGGCTATGGATTGAATAGTTGGGAGTGATATCGGTGCGCTGTGTCCATAAAGCGATGGATCTCTGCACTTTTGTTCTTCGCAAGCATTAATTCAATACCAGAAACAAGCCACTAAGGATCAAAGTCTTAAGACGAACTTTCCACGAAATGCATTATGGCTCAGAGTGTGATGCGCTTCTATTAACTTTTAGACTTCTTGTTTTTTGGGTTGTTTTTTTTTTTTTTTTTTT
>PVJS01026878.1:0-26665 GCA_004027185.1 Glis glis | reverse complement strand
ACTTTTTATGTTCATTTATTGGTGCATTGTAAATTATAATTATACATTTTGATATATGTCAGGGTATGAACATCATACATGCACACATTGCACATTTAGCCCTCCCTCCAATCCCACCCTATTCCCTCCCCCTTCCCTCCCTTTCATGCTCCAGATAGTGATTGAGTCTTATAGGTTTGTGTATGAACATCATGTGCTATAGTGTGTTTCCCTCCACTCCCCGCCCAACTCCCTCAGTTAGGTCACCTTCTTTGTCCATCTAAAGATTTCTTCTTCTTCCTTTCTAAGTCCCTTCTACGTCCCATTCTATCTAGCTCCTACAGATTAGGGGGAACATCCGATTTTTTTTTCTCTCTCCTTAATGAGGCCCTCCGCAACTTCGTGAGACCTGGTTTCAAAATAAAGTATAAAAAAAAGGGCCAGGGGGCGTAAAAAAAAAAAAAGAGGTGGGACCTTTGTGAGGCGATTAGGTAGCCCTCCTGACTGGGATTCCTGGTTCTTTTATAAAAGAAGCTGGAGGGAGACTCCCTCCCTATTTCTACCATGTGAAGACACAGAAAAACAGGTCTTTGATGCAAAAGGCGGGCCCTCACAAGACACCATATCTGCTGGCATCTTGATCATGGACTTGCCAACTAAGAGAAATAAATGCCTATCACTAAAAACCTCTTGTATGTGGTATTTTGTTATAGCACTGTACATGGACTAAGACACATATGCATTGGCTGTTTAAAGCCAATGGGAAGGATAGCCTTAGCTCCAAAACAGCAGTGGATCCAGAGGATCCATTCTGGAACTCTCAGTCAACTATTTTCATCTCAGCAGGAGGCCCGAGTGGTGTGTATTCGTGGCCCACACAGGACAACCTCCAAGATGCTTTCATTTGTCTCTCTATTCAACCATCATAGTACATTACCTTGAAGCTCTCAAGATACTTTTCACTTTCAACCTCAAATTTAGTTACATGTGTAATAGTTTTCTCCTAGATTATAAGCTCTTTTAGGAGATAAGCAATTTCTTTTTTTATTTTTAATGCATAAATTAACACTTTGAAATATAGCTGTGGACTAAGTAGCCATGAGGGAGATGTTCTAATTTGCTAATCTAGTTGTGGAAAAAAATTGGGAAGATCATATTTTCATTATCTGTTAGTATGTAACAAATAATTCTGAAATTTAATGGGTCAAACTTACAGAAATTGGTAATCATGCTTCTGTAGGTTAGTGTGTGGATGATGAACCCCCTCCCAACCTTTCTTCATGTGGTATCATATAGGCTCCTGGATGAAATAAAAGGTCCACATCTTTTCATTCACTTGGTTGACAGCAGCTGGGGCTGTCAGCCCGAGATTTCAGTTCTCTTCCCTGTGGACCATACCACATGGTTGCTTAGCCTTCTGACACATCATAGTATCTGGATCCAAGAAGCATATTCAAAGAGAACAGATTAATACCTGATGTTGATGATGCATTAGCCAAAGCTAGTGCCATGGTCATGCCCAGAGCTAATATGGGAGTGAATGCAGCACATGGGCACAACTATGAAGAGGTATGTATTACAGCAGCTGGGGTGGGGGGAGTGTGCAAAGTTCTGCCTCCCACATAATACTTAGATAATATTTTGGAAAGTGGTTAATCAGAATTAGATTCCTGTAATAACAGAAAGGATATCATATTAGGCAGCATTTTTGTCTCTGTGACCCAAATCCTGACAGGAACAACATAGAGGAGAAAAGGTCTATTTGGGCTCACAGTTTCAGAGGTATAGTTCATAGTCCTCGGACTCCAAGGCAGACATCATGGTGGCACAGTGTGTGGCAGAGGACAGCAGCTCAACTCAAGGTAGCCAGAAAACAGAGAAAGCAGCTGGAAGGGACCAGGAACAGATACAGTCCCCAAGGCCATACCCCCAGTGATCTACCTCCTCCAGCCATGTCCCGCCTGCCTAGGCTATCACCCAGGAAATCCATGTAAATCATTAATCCTTGGGTGGATGTATCCAGTGTAGAGATGAGAGTGCTGATTCAGTTATTTCACCTCTGAACATTTTTGCATTGCCAATACATGAGCCTTCAAATGGGACATTCTGTATTCAAACCATAACAGATATAATACAAGAATGGAATAAAAAGGATTCAAGAGATAAGATTTTGAAAAAAATTGGAGGATAGATTACATTATCTTGATAGGTACTAATTTTTAATTATATTAGCACTTTTTCATTATGTAACCAATTTTGCAGGACAGCGACATAAGTCTCAGTCAGTAGGGCATTAACAGTACTCATTTGAGAGGCATCCAGAGTAGACTTACAGTTTTGTCAAATACTCATAACATACACACACACATATATACACATAGTTTGCTCCTTTATAACTTAAAATTAAAATAATAGTATACACACAACCTTTATCTGGGCTGGATTTTATTTAAAAATCGTGAAAAATCGATATCATATTTAAAAATCCGGATATAATGAAAAGTAACAGAAAATATAAAAGAGGTATTAATGAGCAATTTTCAGATTGTAGTGCCTTTGTCTCATCCTCTAAGAACACTCAGCCAAGTACAGCAACTATATAATTAGCCAAATAGAGTCGATAATAGATCAAGATAAAGGTTTGGAAAATTATCTAAGTATTTAAAATCAGCAGAGTTTTAAGCTATAGGGCAATTTCCCCAGAGGGATTCACTGTACCCTTAGGTGTCTGGAGTTAGTAATGAAGGGCCCTTGGGCTATTTGCTAAATTTAGAAATATAAGTAAGTTGAAAAAGTAAAGCAAATCACTAAGATATTTTGCTTTTGCCTGGAGTTATATCAAGTCAGTTTAATAGCCTTGGTTCTCAGTTTGGGATTTGCTCATGTCTTTGATTACTATAAAATGGGAAATATTTTTAGCTCCAAAAGGAGACTATGTTCTCAGGGACAGGAATAGTGTTTGATTTATAGCAACCAATCTACAGTATTTGTTTAATAAATAAATGACTATAAATTATAATCTAATGAGTTGGTAGAAATGATATCTTCAAACACAGAATTCATGAAGGGGAAAAAATGAAGTCTGTTGACAAGATAGAGGGAGTCTTATATCTTCTAGATACTGAAATAGTCCACCCAATATCACTTGAAATGTAACTAAATATGAGTAAAATGTACGATTAAAATGCATTCCTCAATAGTCCTTAAGGATGACATGTCTTACATATCCCCAACCAATGATTGTCTCCGATGATTGACTCTCAATGATAATTTGGCCATCACTAGAAAATGAAGAGCTATAATTGTTATTGTAAACATGATTTTTAAGCCATTTTTCATATATTGATGTTGTAGAAGTTGAGGCAGAAGACTTCCCATACTGTCATCTCTGCATTAATTATGGCCTAAGTATATCTCCCCCCATTGTTGTTATGGACATAAATTGTACCACTCCTACCTCTACAATGGTGATTTGATCATTGAAGAATATTTTAGATGTGAGCACATATATATATCTCTTCTTTCTTAAGGCCATCAAGTTGCTCAACATAATCCTTATATTTTAAAAGATCTATTTCTAAGACACTCATAATACTTTTGAGATAACATCTCATGCTATCTCTGCAAAAGAGAGGTCACAGACAAGTGTCCTTTTCATATAACTCAAAAAAGTAGTTTGATGAGTTGTCCATAAGTCATTCATGGAACTGAGTAGAGAACAAGCTTGCTGTTCACACTACTACACCATCCATTTCTCCTAGTACAACATTCATAAACACAAGACATTTAAAGCACTGAAAAACATCACACTTGTAATTTTCTTACTGATTTTAACTAGTGTATTAATTAAAGATGTTTGTATTAGAGATATTACATCAGACATTAATATTAAGAAATCAGTAGCCAATAAATATTACTGTGAAATCAAAAGGTGCTTCACTGAACTCAAATTTAATTCTGAGATGATTTACCATATACATAGTACATATTTATTTCTCAAATAAACTGTATGCAAACAAAATTTAACCAAAATGTTTCTTCTGTCATCTAATAGAATTATAAAAGGTTTAATTGCTTAAATGCATTTTGATATTTATTCTGTATTTACATGAGATCCTGAAATAGCTGTCAGCAACATAATATATATTGAAAATTTAAAAACTATAATTATGTACATTACTAAGAGATGACTGCTCATGTATAAAGTGCATTTCACAAATCTGAACAATAATGTATTTGTCTTTCTTAAATATATGAAAATATGTTACTCATTTTATAACTTTATATGCAGACTTTCAAAATACACCAAAAATACAGAATACCTTATTGACATCATCACTGAAAGACCTTAAACATCTTTGCCACAATCAGTGTGAAATTATTTGTAGAATCAGGTATAAACACTTCTGATAGACAAATGGGTTCATTCAATATGCAATATTCACTTTAATATAACATTGGTAAATATAATTAGATTCTCTTAACAGCATGATCCCAGAATAATCCCTCCTTTGTCATTATTTCTAATTGTTGAAGTATTTGAAAGATTATATATTGTAATGGATTACTTTCCAGTTTTGTATCATATCTTTCGTATTAAGACTAAATATTATTGGAAAGGAAAACTAATGGAAAAATCATTCCTTAGATGAGAATATTTATCAAATTCATGAAACAGTTTTGCTATGAAGATTAATTATTTTATGACAACTAGGCTTCTATAACTTGATTAGCTACTAGGGTATAGCACATTTTAAATAAATATACATATTAAATGGAAATACAATATTTGTGAATATTAATATTTTTATAAATTTTTTCAAACTGAGTCATCAGAACCACAAATAACATCAATGGAGATCAATTTCATTTGAATTCTAGACATAATGACATAGACTCCTTTTACCTGTCTTTGCCTTAAGTACAGACAAAAACCCTGGACATAATATAGCAAACAGCCTAAGAGTCTGAAAGGTAGAAAGAAGGCAGATCTTAAGATTGGAGGAAGAGCATAGCAGTGAGTTCCTGGATTGTCTTTATATATTTCATATATCCCAGAATAGAGGCTGGAGAATCCAGCTAGCCAGAAATGTCAACAGGAATAGGCAAAAAGACCGTTCTCCCTAGCCAAAGAAGTGGGAGAAGAGTGGCCTAGAAGAATAGAATCTTTCCTCGGATTTCCACAGGAAATGCATGTTCTGACCACCTCACCACTGCCTCTATCAATTCTTTTCAGCCTCCTATGGTGTCATGTGACCAAATGAGAGTCTGGCATCCACTATCATCAGGTAGTAGTAAGCAATGCTCTGTTTCTCCTTCTGGGGGACTGTGTGGGGAGCCTTGACTTACAACTACACCCAGCTTTTAGCAGGAGTCATTACAGGACTCCAACCATGCTACTGTCCCTAGAACGCTACTGGTGAACCTGTGCCAAACTCCTGAACTAGCAGGAATTCCCTCCCTTCCCAACTAGAGTGTTAGGGCAGGATTTTGGAAAGGAGAGCAGGGAGCTAGTAAAAGGCACTCTTTTTTGCATATTAATTTGTATATTAAGTCCAAGGCTGATTCTTGAGAATGAGCACACATAATAGATTGAATAAATTTAAGGGGCAAAAGATTTGAGAACTGAACTACTCTGTGGAAAACCATCAGGTTTCAGATTAGCCTCTGGGTTCCATACAAAGAAGAGCAGAATAGCAATGCAAAGACTATTTAAACTACCATTGGAACCATACCAGTAGGCCAGAGCCTGTATGCTAATCCTAAACAATGATAAAATAGAATATTTAAATAGGATCCAAAATCTAATAATGTGGTTCCCAAAGTGTCCAGGATGTCATAATAAACAATCAGGGCAATCACAACTCAAATAAGAAAAGATGATTAACAGACACCAACCCCAAAGTGAATCAGCTATCAGAATCACCTAACAAGGATTTTAATGCAAACATCCAAAAACATTTCAGTGAGCATTTACAATCTCTTGAAATAAGAGGAAAACTAGAGAATTTCCACAAAAAGTAGAAAATAAGAAAAAAGAAGAACCAAATGGATTTTATAGAATAGAAAAACACAGTAACTAACATTAAAATATCACTTGGTATATTCAATGGCAGAAGAGAGATAAAGGACAAAGGAATTCATAAATCTGATGAGTTAGCAATAAAAATCATGCAATCATAACAGAGAGAAAATACACTAAAAATAAAAAATAAACAGTCAGGCATATGTTGACCATACAAAAATCTAAATTGTATGTCACTGGAGTCTGAGAAGGAGAGGGGAGAAAGTATCAGGTTGAAAAAAACATTTGATAAAGCAATGGAAAGGAATCATTCAAATTTGGCAAGAAAAATAAACTACATATCAAGAAAATGAATAAATCTAACAGAGAATAAACTCATAGGAATCCTCACAGAGACACATCATAATAAAATTTTGAGGACTAAAGTCAAAGAAACAATCTTGAAAACAGAGCAATAGGACACAATATCTAGGAAAAAGCAATGAATCAGATGACAGTGGGTGCCTCATGTGAAACCAGAAAGTCCAGAAGAAAGTGGCAAATCACTCTTCAAGCACTGAAAGCAAAGGGCTTCAACCCAGAACAAGGACATTTCTGTATACCTCAGGAAGAAGGGGGAATAAAGACATTTTCAGATAAGGAAAACTCAGATAATTTGTTGCCCAATAACTAATCCTGAATGAATGGCTAATGGAAAGTCTAAAATTAGAAAGAAAACAGTAATGGAAGGAAGAAAAAGAGGAAGGAAGAACAATAGAATGAGTAGAAATAGAGATATATAAATATAAGAGACTAGTCTCATCTTGAGCTTTTCAAATTAAGGACTCATAAAGACTTATTCCTACACTTCCCAATAGTCAAGCCAATATTGAAATGTGACTACTGGACATTTGAAATGTGGCTAACTCTGAGCAGAGATGTACTTAAAGTATAAATCTTTGAATTCAATACAAAAATGTAAAGTATTTCATTAACAGTTTTGTTGATTATATGTTGAGATGATAATATGTTGGACTACCATATTAAATAAAATATTTACTTCATCTGTTTCTTTTTCCCTTAGTGTGACTACTAAATGCTGAGTGCATGTATGCCACTGTCAACATGATTTACATTATGATGTAAGACTATAATGCACTAATAAAAGCACATTAATACAAAAAATGTTTAAATTACAAATGCAATTCCCATTTGTGGCTTGCATTATATGTCTATAGGACAGTGCTAACCTGCAAGATTTAGCATTCACATTCTTTTCTGAAAAACTACCAGAAGGCAACTTTCAGTAAGAAAAGACAAAACTAGTGGGATCAAGTAAGATGCAGTCTTTTGTTGAAATATATATAAATAACTGTTGATGAAAAATATTAGGAATATAGTTTTAGGATGGTGTGTTAGGGAACTGTTCAAGAGGCAGGAAAATTGTCCTATGTTACATATCTTTTCAGGAGAAAATATTTTGGGGCTAAATGTAGGCCTAGAGTTGTTTGTCTTTTGGTAAACACTTAGTATTTAAAAATATTAGGAAACCTCTACGAGAACAGGACTACAATTTGTAGTTTTTAGCCATTGAAGGAAAAATACAGAAAGCTTTCTCAACCCAGGAGAAATGAAAGACAAATAGACAAAAAAGAAAAAAGGATAACAAACAGAAATTACAAAAAATGCTATGTTAAATAAAAATATGAAAGTAATGGAAAAATAAACACCTTTTTTAAAAAGACAGCATATCAGAGAAGGCAAAAGACCAAAAATTATGCAAAAACGTTTCTCTTTTCCTTAAATAAATGCAAATGAACAAAGCAATGATGCATTATTTTTACCTATTAAATTGAAAAAAACATAATCAAGGTCATCAAAGTGGATCTGGTTAAATGATACTATTGATAAAAACAAATCTTAAACAAGTTCAAGTTTAACGGAGTTTGAGTAAAAAGTTTTAAAAAATATTTATAAATCAGGCAGCCCAGAGAACCAGAACAAGTTCAAAAAATTCTTTGTGGGCTACTTGGTCAGGCAGTATTTTTGGATAGCAAAAGAGACAGTTTAATTGGTTACAGCTCAGCTTCCTTATTTGAATCAGCTGGACACCTACTATTGACTACAACTCAGCTGCTGTGACTGGCTGAAACTCAGCTATTCATTACAAGAATACACTTGTAAGTTAATTCATTTTATTTAGCATAAATAAACTCCATATTGCTCTTGCCTACTGGGCCTAATACAAGAGCCTAGTCCAAATCAATGGCCTCCTACAAATTTTATTCAGTAATACTGTTGAAAATATAAATCGTTGCACCCCTTTTGATAGGAAGATTGACAAACATATGTTCATAACAATGTGGTACATAGTGCTTAAAAATCAGAATCTTTATGGATGCCTGACAATAGGACATGATTAAATAATTGATGGTACATCTGCTATTAAATATTTTATAGCCATTAAAATCATGTTTCAGAAAACATATAAGAAGGAAAGTGCCTAGAATTTAATAAATGAATAAAATATGATACATAATTGAATCCAAAATTGCTAAGAACATACTAGTATTTGTTCATTTTTAAAATCTAGTGTAATAAAGAGTTAAATAGAAATGCTTTATTTTAGTTTCTGATGAGGATAAACAAAGAGATGCTACATTCCAAAATGAAGGATAAGTTTATCATATAGAATTAACAAAACAAGGTTATGAAAAATACCTGTTTACACCTTGTTCATCTGCATCAAGAGAGGAAGTAGAGGATCAGAAGAGGTTTTTGACTGGAGTCTTTGGTGTGCTGATGGGTAAAGTTCTCCCATTCTCCCCAAAGAATGAAAACAAATGAATTTCTCCTTTCTCCTCAACTAAAGACAAAAAACAATATGGAAACTACCCAGTGAGCTTCACATGAGTCACTTGCCATTAGTGCACATAGTGGACCAGTGTCAGAATGAGTTTGACAAGGATAAGTAACTCCAGGACAAGTTAGTCTGCTGCTGGACTCAGTCTGCCTCAAGATTGTTCTCACAAAGGATATGGGTGTGTTTCCAGGTGAGCAGATCTGAGCCTCCTATGAAAGATGGCTTGCTGAGCTTTCATTGAATCTTGCCCAGGATTTCCATTCAGAGGGGCAAAGAGAGCCAACAGTGAGAGAGGCTCCATGTGGTGAGGAAACAATCAGGGGAAAGAAAATAGCGAGGGGGAGAGCCTTTACCTGGTCAAGGGACCTGGAGGTGAAGAGTCCTATTTGGCAGAGAGTCATTCAGGTCAGTCTCCAGAGAACCCATGAGAGCATTCCATGAGGGAAAAGATACCTTTAAATACCCAGCTTCTCAAAGAGTACATGCCACCTCAGAAAAGTGTCAGTTGAATATTTAACCCCTTCCCCCCTCCGCTCTCACTTTCCCTTAGGGTCAGACATGATGAAGAAGGAGGGCAAAGATACAAGTCAGAGAAAAAGCAGATGACACCCCTCTTTCCTACTGTCACTGGCTACCCTACAGCAAGCACAGAGGGAAATGGGGTGCACCTAGTACTTTGAATGAGATTAAAATGTTGACTATTACAGAGTAATGAAAATATTAATGAATGTTTAGAGAAGATTTCTTTACTCAAAAGTGACTAGATAAACCTGGAGACTTGACCTAAATTTCATCCAGGAAATGAACTAAGACTAGAGAAAGAATTAGTCAACAGAATAAATGGAAAGAGACAGGAGGAAACAAGTATAAATAGACTTTTATGATTATTTCCCACAAGACGTGCTCCATCCACATGGCAACCACATTAGGACAAAAGAGGAAAGGATAGAAGGAAATCTATCCTTCTATAGCAGTAGTGTTTGAGGCTGAAGTAATGGGATAACTAGTGTATGTTTTCTCTTTTTGATTTTTATACTATCAGTGAGATGTTTTTAGTCCTTTAACCAAATTAAATTGGCACATTACAAGATCTCTCAGAGACTCAGCTCTTTGTAAATATACAAATTTCTCAGAATGATGGAATGGTTTCTTACTAAAGAGCTATTGCACTCCGAAAAAAATCAATGAGATGTATATTCAGATAATAGTTTGTTCCTTAACATTCCAATACAATACATTAAACATCACTTTTACTGTTATATTTTTGAAAAGTTTTAAGTTGCATTTAACCAACAATGTATCATTCACAGTGTGTTAATGGGGTATATAGCTGAGTCAGGGATTTTAGAGTTGGGCATTGAGGAAAAGAGGGTATCAGTACATATATAGAACTAATGCTTCATACCTTGTCCGTGTTTATTAGCTACACTTAAAGATTTCATCTACACAAGCACATACACACAGTATTTTACATGTTACACACCTCTTTTTACTCATTAAATTATCAGTGATTTTATAGTTACTATAAAATAAAAACAATTTATACTTCTTATCTTTCAGAGAAAATTCAATATATTTTCCTCTAATAAATCTTTAGTATTTTTGTTGTTTTTTCTATATTTGAGGGTATGCAGTCCTAGATGATTAGAATGACTTGATTCAAGACTAGCCAAAATTTTTCTCATTTGTAAAAATGCCTAATCTCCTTCGAAGGAGTGTTGGGATTTAATTAATCACTTGACTCTTAGAATATAATGTGCTAGATCAGTGTGAAGATTTTTCTGTTACAGTTTCTACTGTCACCAGAAGTACAGAGCTGGTAATTAATTTTTACTTTGCCTACATAGATAAAGAAAAATCCTTTAAATTTTAAATATATATTAAGAGATTGTCTCAAATGTTGGTGTCAATAATCATGTGACTTTGGTGATGATGGTTATGCAATGAAATGTCATAAGAGAAAGGTACACAGAGATATTCTTTATGCTATTTTCATGAGTCAGATGGGATCTGGTAGTTAAAACAGAAATATTACAACTGAAGTAGTAAAAAACAATTTAAGAAGTCAAATATTACAAGATGATATGTCTACATTGAAATATAAAACAAATACCTATGTGTATGTGTTTGTGTCCTGTGCACATACATGTGAATGGGGGGGCCTAGAGTGTGGTAGACAGAACTTCAAAATGGTTCCAAGATTCTTGTCTCCTGGTATATTCATCCTGTTGGTGTATTCTTATGGGGGAGTAGTCACATCCTTAATTAGGTTAGATTTCACAAGACAGTGTTCAAGGAAGTTGTCATGTTGTAAGAGGGCCAAGTGGCTAGGATTGGAGGGCAACTGTTAGGAATTGAGTGACCCCAGAGCTTTGTTCATTCATGCATGCACTAGTGAAGGATGTCCTGTGTTTTTGTTTTGTTTTGTTTGGCTTCTAGAGGCCACTCATATTCTTTGGCTCACAGACCTTTCCTCCATCATTAAAGCCAGCAAGTATGGAGTAAGTCTTTCTCATATGAATCACCTTGCCTGACTCCCTCTCCATATTTAAAAACCGCTGTTACTGCATTGAACCCAAACAAACAATCCAGGGCAATCTCACGATCTTAGTGTCAAATGATTAGCGAATTTAATTCCAAATGCTACTCTAATTTCCTTATGCCGTGTAATGTAATAGATTAATAAATTCCAAAGACGAGGGGCATGGGTATGGGGAACCATTATTCTGGTTATCAAATACCTAAACAAAAAGTAGATATTAGGATAATGAAAAAATGACAACACAGACATTTCAATTGTAGAGTTTTATTCTAAAATCTTAATTACACTGCCAGGATGAATATTTAGAAATTTTTTCAAGTCATCAAAACACAAAAAAACTAAACTTTCTTTAAAACCTTCTATGTCAATTATCCCATGTTTTATAGTGTTTTCACAATAAGATCCAATATTTTAAATAAGAATAAAGACATCAAATATATTAAAAATTTAACTAGTATTTAATATTATTATCTTCCAATTGATTGTATACCTTAGTGATAGAACCAAATGCCTCTCCTTATTATTCTAGATAATCAGGAGTATTGGCAGGTTCATATTTTATTAAAAGCTTACTGTTTTCATTGAAAATTGATCAATGTTATAATAATATAACAAGATTATCAGTTAGCTGTCTGAAAAAAATCAAATATAATATTAATGTGGATCCTTTGAGATAAAATGTTTATGGGAAAAGAAGAAATACACTATATGATCTTACCTTATTTTTCCAGCCATCCCCTTCCACTAAAAAAATGTAAATCAATCCTGCATTAAATTGCCACTAGTGATAATCATTACTTAAAAACTATAATTCCATTGTTCCAGGATTTGGAGGGAAATTTTGGTTTAGGCAATATCATTGAATACATATTCATAATCTCTTAGAAAAATTGTTTTGTCTCTGTTTACCAATTTACACTCACAATATATCATGGACGAAGTGTTCTCTAGTTCAGAGAATGTTCCACAATAACATGTATATGAATTAAACAAAGAAAAGCATTGTTTGGGTGAAAATAAATTGCACTAGGGGACCTTTTTGCTGTAAAGAAGGAAAAGTAAGCATTACCTTGAGAAAAGAAATATATACAGTCAGCTCACCAAATCCTTGTGTTCTCAGCCACAGGCAAACAAGAAACATGCATCGACCTTTGGGGATAGGTAAGTAATATATACACCTAAAATATTTTAGACAGATGAAATTGACTTTAGATTGCATACTCCAGACTTGGTGGAGGGGGAAGAAAAATATGGCATGAGGTTCATTATAATTTAAAATATACACATACTATCTTAGAGGAAGACAAATATGTACCCTAAGGCTGATATGATCGTTATAAACAATGCTCTAGTTTGCAGTCTTTGAAGAATGTGGCACTTTGAGTTTGCATATTTGTTCAGTTTCTTTTTATTTACTTTAATATTTGATTAGGTCTGTTATATTAATACATATTTGAAACTTAAAAATACCTTAAGAGACTATATATCAATGGCCATTAAATCTATAGACTGGCCATACTACATAATGGTACAAAGTTATAGTTCTCAGAGAAATTATTACTATAACGCCTTTTTGTTCAGCAATTATTGGGTTTTAAACAGCTAATTTAAGATGGCAAAACCAGCAAGCAAGATCCCTTACTTATAATTTCCTCTCAGTACTGACGGATTTATCAGTGCAGTTATGGGCATGTGAGGACACAGCAAGAGGGCAGCCATCCATAAGGCAGAGAGTCCTCACCAGAAACTGAACCCTGCTGGAACTTGCCCTGAGACTTCTAGCCTCCCAATCTGTGAGGAATAAATTTGCTCTGTTTAGTCCACCCATTCTGGGTAACTTTGTTATAGCAGCTAAGCATACTAACACAGGGTTGTGACTCACACCTGCCATTTTCCTTCTCAAGAAGAGATTAATTCATCCCATTGTTTGACTATTTATATTATATGTGCCTATTTAAAAAATCTTTTAATCAAAATCATTGTTGAATTCCATTTTGAGCATCAATTTCATATCGCCACTCTCTATGGGATTTTTTTCTACCTATTTCTTGGGACTTCAAATTTCATGTTCTTATAACTTTATCACTGATTTTACCCTACCTCTTTTAACCAACTTGGCCCTACAACTTTTATCAACAATGCCAAATACCTCAAGAGAAAACTCCTACAATATCCCTTTTACTCAGTCTCAAAACCCTTCAGGCTTCTCAGAAACTATCAAACCTGTGGCCTATTTGTTTGTTATTTCCTGTGATTTCCCTAGTGCCAGTTAGGCATAGTAGGTCTTCACTAGATGCTTACAAATTCAATGACTGAGCAAAGGATAATGTTTCTTCACCTCTGTCCTATTATCTAGGAGTTTGAGAAGATGGGCTCAGCCTGTCTGACTCTGACCATAATTTTGCTTTGCCCATGATGCTTATCCACTTGAGACCTCAAACATTGACCTTGAGAATTTACACAGTAAAGATAGCAACACTAACTGATAGCTCCTAGAACCAAGAGGCTTGTTGTCCAAAGTTCAAGACAGAAATCTTTACAGCAGGGCTGTAGAGGTTGCATACACAGCTCTAAATTTGTAAGTAGAAAACTTACATATTAGGTCTCTATTCACCAAATGTTCTGATAATGCTTTCAACAAATGTGCACATAGTGATGGAGATTGCAAAACTTCATTCAGCTTGGGAAAAGATTATACACATACAGGGACAACCCCTCCCCCATTGCCCCTCACAAAATAAGTACTTGGCTAGTCTCAGCAGAGACACTAATGAGCCTTGAAACCAACATATTTAATGGTACAGAATCAAGGCTAAGTATACCAAATAAAGACTGAAGGTCTTTTTCTAAGTCTGTGTGTGGGAGGGGGGTTGTTTATCCACAAGGCTATAATTTATTTATAAATGAGTAAAGAACTTAACTATCAGAATGAGAAATTCAGTAAAACACGAAATATTATAAGAGCTTAAATAGGAATGTAAAGGGAAAACTCCCTACTTCTATTTGTTAATGAAATGGTTTCATTCATTTCATTGGTGTCAACTCCATGTTTTACCAGTAATATTAATTTTTTTTTTTTTGCGGTACTGGGGATTGAACCCAGGGGCGTTCTACCTCTGCGCTACACCCCCGGCCCTATTTTTTTTTATACTTTATTTTGAAACCGGGTCTCATGAAGTTGCGGAGGGCCTCGCTAAGTAGAGAGAGAGAGAGAGACAGGGAGAGAGAGAGAGAGAGCTGAGGCTGGCCGCGAACCCGCATCTTCCAGTCTCCGCCTCCCAAAGTACTGGGATTACAAGCATGCGCCACCATGCCCGGCTACCAGTAATATTATGAATAAAAATTTTCAAGTAACTGTCACAACAACTATAACCTTCTACCACAGCTTTGGATGCTGATCCTTAAAAGTTATGAACCCATGAATATGGGATATTGTGTGTTCAACTTCCAAATTAGTTGGACTTGGGTAATGATAATCCAGCAGTTTTTCATTGCTATGGGGAGATATTCATTTGCATATACCCAAATAGGAGAATACTTTTTAATGACTGATAACCTCCTGCTGATATCTATATCAGAAGAGTAAGGCCAAGAATTAACATGGTACTTCTTATGATATTAAAGAAAGGAATTAACAGGAAAAAGGCACAACTGTATCAAAATAGTTTCATACATGGGAATATACATTTTTCTAGGGATCAAGGAAAGCAGAAGAATGAGACAAATTTAATCAAGTTACGACAATCATTTTTGGTTTTGCAAAGATCTGCCATGAGATTGTACAATGCAGAAAGGCAACTCAACCTTAAGCATACATATCTTCAGCAGAATGAGTATGGAGAGAAAAGCACAGGATAGGATAGAAAACATCACTTATTTGTTGAACCAACAAATATTTCTTTGTATTTCTTGCATTCCAGTCTGTTGTAGACCTGGGATGTCCAATATGATAACCATGATCTAAGCATTATTTAAATTTAAATTTACTTAAAATTAAATTAAATTAAATTAAAATTTACTTTCTCTGTAGCACTAACTGTATTTCAAGTGCTAAATAGCCACATGTAGCGATCAAGAGACTAGGAACTCAGATCAGAAGACACAATTAGCTACCTTTGCAAAATACATTGTTAGAAGGCAAAGAAGAAGAGATTAAATAAATTTGTATTCAGACATACAATCTTGTTCTTACGCTAGCAGGCCAATATGCATGTGAAAGTAGGCTCCATCTATCACAGGCTCAAGGATAGAAAGGCATAACCTCATTTGAAAGGCTTGGAGACTAGAGTACCAGAGTACCCTATTTGCACAGGGCCACCAAGGAAGTTGCTTCCCCAGGAATCATTTCACCATGTTCAGCATTCCAAGCACTCATAGGCCACTGTAACTGGTCCAGGCAGGCTCTGGCTACTGTTTGAAGTGGCAGAAGACCTTGTCATCATCCATGAAATATTTTGCGAGTATGCAGAATGCAGTCATTATGAGATCATAGAGGACTCCACCATGTTTTCAAAGGAAGACTTGGGAACCCAGGAACTGTGAAGCAGCTTAACACCCCTGTGGCCAGCCCCTGAGAAGGTAATGCATGAAGCTGTGAGAGTGAATATGAAGCTGCAATGGAGACCCCAAGAAGTTAACGATGCAAGGAACATTGGATGTCTGCCAAGGAAGCAAGCAGAGCCAACCCAGAAAAGAGGTCATGTGGGCTACAACTGGCTAGGATACAGGGGTGGGACTGCCCAACCCATTTGGAGCTAACATCTCACCACCACATGCCCCTGATTCTGGACATGGATCTATAGGATTTAATATTTGCCTTGCTGGATTTCCATCTTGCTTTGATCCTATCCCTTCTTTCTAGGCCCCTATATCTCCCTTTTGGAATGGGAATGTTTACTCTGTGCCACTATATGTTGAAAGCATTCAATTTGCTTTTGGATTTTTACAGGGGCTAAGAGCTCCTTGACCCTCAGAGGAGACTTTGCACTTGGAATTTTGAGGAATGCTGGTACTGCTGAGATTATAGTGACTACTAGAGATGGACTAAATCCATTCTTTATTGTGAGATGGACATGAGCCTTTGGGGTCTAGGGCAGAATGTTATGGTTTGTATCTGGAATGTCCCCAAAAGTCTCATGTGTTGAAGGCTTAGTCTCCAGTGCAGCAATACTCAGAGGTGGAACATTTGGGATATCGTTGGATCATGAGGGCACTAACCCATCAATGAGTTCATCCAGTGGACTACTGAGAGATGAGAAAAATGTAGATGGTGGGACCCAGTTGAAGGGCATGGGTCCCGAAAGGTGTGCCTTGAGTACTCTATCTTGTCCCCAGCTGCTTCTCTCTCTCTCTCTCTCTCTCTCTCTCTCTCTCTCTCTCTCTTTCTCTCTCTCTCTTTCTCTCTCTCTCCTTTCCAGTCACTTTGAGGTGAGCAGTTCCATTGCACCACATCTTCTCAGCCATGATGCTCAGCCTCACTATAGGCCCACATCAGTGGATCCAGCTGACTGTAGGCTGAAAGCTCTGGAATCATGAGCTAAAATAAATCTTTCTTCCCTGAAACTTTTTTCTCAAGTATTTTGTCACAGAGACAGAAATCTAACTAAGAAGCACAGAACATAAACACTGAATGGAATGTTTTGTGGCAAAGATTACATTAACCACGACACATTTAATTTACAAAACAGCAAAGGTTAAGGTTACTATACGAGCTTCCAGTACTGGTGGCACAGGCCCTGAATGGACAACACTTACATAATTCTGTTGTGTATTTTGAAAATTGTTCTGAATTACATAGCCTCCATGTCTAGTTCTATAATCCAACCAAAGATTTTCTGAGCTACTTAAAATTCTTTAGTAAATCATATTTATTCTTGAGCCAGTCAGAGTTGATTCCTATTGTTTTTACTTTACTTACATGGTGTGTTTATACAGGTAGAAAATCTACCACTTCCAGTAGATAATGAACAGGATCATTAATCCAAAAGAGGGGAAGAGCTCCAAATTAAAGAAAAACAACCCTCTTGAGAAAAATCATGGTTAAAACTTCCTTCCAATTAAATGGAGTTCTAAATCTTTGAATGAGAAATATTTTGAAAGGGGGCATATAGAGACATAGCAGCAAGCTATAGTAAAAGATTAATACAAGCATGTTATCTTAATTTTTAACGAAATAGCTTTATTCTTTAATCATGAAGCACATTAAAATGTGAATTATTTTATATTCACATTCTTATTCATGATGAAACTATTGCCTGTGTTGTATCTTTAATGCTTTGTTTTTATATTTATTTTTTATTGGTGCATTATAATCATACATCTTGATGGGTTTCAGGGTGTTAGATGTATGCATGCACACATCAGTCAATTAGCCTTCCCCAATTCCCACCCCATTCCCTCCCCCTTCCCTCCTTCTCGTGCTCAGCATAGTAGTTGACTTTGATAAGTTCATGTGTGTACATCCTGTGCATTAGGGTGTTTTTCTCTTCTCCACTCCCATCTCCCTCAGTTAGGTCACCTTCTTTACTCATCTAAGGTTTTCTCCATCTTTGTCTGGAGTCCCTCCTACACCCTATTCTCCCTAGTTTCCAAATATTAGGGAGAGCATCCGACTTTTCACTTTTTCTGACTGACTACTCTCACTAAGTATAATGTTCTCTAATTCCATCCATTTCCCTGCAAATGACGTGATTTTGTTCTTTATGGCTACATAAAATTCCATTGTGTACATTTCCTATAGTTTTGTAATCCATTCATCTGTTGATGGACATCTTGGCTGGTTCCATAGTTTGGCACTTGTGAATTGTGCCGCTAATATAGATATGCATGTATTAGTCTGGTAATTTGGTTTCCATTCTTTTGGGTAGATACCTAGAAGTGGTATTGCTGGGTCATATGGTAGGTTCATTCCCAGTCTTCTGAGGATCCTCCACACTGTTTTCCAAAGTGGTTGCACTAATTTGCAATCCCACCAACGGTGTATTAGAGTTCCTACTTCTCCACATCCTCACCAGCATTTGTTATTGTTTGTGTTTTTCATGATTGCCATTCTAATTGGGGTTAGGTGAAATCTCAGGGTAGTTTTGATCTGCATCCTTTTGATGGCTAATGATGTGAACATTTTTTCATACATTTATTGGCCATTTATATTTCTTCATTTGTGAGGTGCCTATTTAGTTCACTTGTCCATTTTCTGATTGGGTTGTTTGTTTTTTTAGCAGTGAGTTTCTTGAGTTCTCTGTTACGTTCTAGCTATTAGTCCTCTATCAGAGGAGTAGCTGGCAAAAATCTTCTCCCATTCTATCAGCTCTCTCTTGAGGTTCTTGATAGCTTCCTGTCCTTCACAGAAGCTCATCAGTTTTATGTAATCCCATGTATTGATCCTCTTTTTAACTTCTTGTGATTTGGGGTTTTGTTGAGGAAGTTTTTGCCTGTGCGTATGTGTTGAAGAGTTGGACCTATGCCCTCTTCAAGTAGCTGCAAGGTCTCTGGTCTAATTTCCAGGTCTTTGATCCAACTTGAATTGACTCTTGCACAGGGTGAGAAAGTGGGGTTTATTTCCATTTTTCTGCATATGGTTAACCAGTTTTGCCAACACCATTTGTTAAAGAGGCTCTTTTTTCCAGTGTATGTTTTTGCTCCTTTGTCAAAAATCAATTGGCTGTGTCTGGATTTGTTTCTGAGTCTTCTATTCTGCTCCATTGGTCTATGTGTGCTTTTGTGCCAATACCATGATGTTTCTTTTACTATGACTCTGTAATATAGTTTGAAGTGGGGTATTGTGATGCCTCCAGTATGGTTCTTGTTGCTGAGAACTACTTTGGCTATTCTGGGCATTTTATTGTTCCAAATGAATTTAAGGACTGATTTTTTCTATATCTCTGAAGAATAACCTTGGTAAATGAATGGGTATTTCATTGAATCTGTAGATCACTTTTGGAAGAATGGCCATTTTGATGATATTTATTCTTCCTACCCAAGAACATGGGAGATCTTTCCATCTTCTAAGATCTTCGATTTCTTTTTTCAATGTTATATAATTTTCCTTGTAGAGGCTTTTTACCTCCTTGGTTAGGTTTATTCCTATGCATTTTATTGTTTTCAGGGATATCATGAGTGGAAATGTTTTCTGGATTTCTTTTTCAGTAGTTTGTTTGGCATACACAAAAGCTTCTGACTTTTTAAGATTGATTTTGTATCCAGACACTTTGCTGAATTTGTTAATCAGTTCAATAAGCCTTTTGGTTGAGTTTGTTGGGTCTTCTAAGTATAATATCATGTCATCTGCAAATAGAGATAGTTTCAGTTCTTCTTTTCCTATTTGCACTCCTTTGATTTCCTTCTCTTACCTTATTGCTCTGGTTAGAGTCTCTAGTACTATATTGAAAAGGAGTGATAATAGTGGACATCCTTGTCTTGTTCCTGTTTTTAAGGAGAACTCTTGTAGTTTTTCCCCATTCAACATGATGTTGTATATTGTTTTTATGATGTTGAGGTATGTTCCTTCTATTCCCATTCTCTTCTGTGTTTTTATCATTATTGGGTGTTGGATTTTGTCAAATGCATTTTCAGCATCTACTGAAATGATCATGTGATTTTCATCTTAATTCTGTCTTTTATTCATTTAATTCTGTCTTTAATCCATTGTACTACCTAATGTCTTTTGATTGGGGAGTTGAGGCCATCAGTGTGACTATTGAGAGATGAGTTTTAATTCCTAACATTTTGAGTTTTAATTTCTCTTTGAGGTAGTGTTTGTTCTTTGCCTAGTTGGTCATTTGATGGAAAGCATTGTCTCATTGGTTCTGGCATTTCTTTATTATTTATTCTTTGTAATTAATCTCTTTGAGTATTTTCTCTAGTGCTGGTTTGGAAGACATAAAGTCTTTCTGCTTCTGTTTGTCATGGAAGGTTTTTATTTCCCTGTCAAATTTGACAGATATTTTTGCTAGGTAGATAAATCTTGGCTGAAGTTGTTTTCTTTAAGTGTTTGGAATATGTCGCTCCAGGCCCTCATGGTTTTCATGACTTGTTTTGAAAAGTCTGGAGTGATTGTTACTGGTTTTCCTCTTAATGTTACTTGGTCTTTTATACTCGTTGCTTTTAAAATTTTCTCCTTGGCCTCTACATTAGTCAATTTGACTATTACGTGGTGTGGTGAACCTCTTTTCTGATCTTGTCTATTAGGGGGTTCTATATGTTTCCTGTACCTGTATGTAGACCTTTTTTTCTGTGTTTGGAAAATTTTCTAATATTACGTCTCTGAAAAGATTGATTCCTTTGGTTTCAGCTTCTATTCCCTCTTCTATGCTTATTATTCTTAGGTTTGCTCTTTTAAGATTGGCCAAGATCACCTCAATGTCCAATTCATGCTGTCGAATTGTTTTTTCTAATTTATATATTATGCTTTCATTCTTGGAAAGGTCATCTTCTAAGAGTGAGATTCTGTTTTCCATGTGGTCTAGTCTGTTGTTGATGGTCTGTACTGATGCCTTCATTTCAGTTATTGAATCCTTCACTGCCTTCACAGCTTCTTTTTGATTCCTGTTCAGGGTGTCATATTCTTTATTTATTTGATCCTTCATTTCTTTCAGGCTCTCTGAATTCTTTTCAGAAATCCTGTATCATTTCTACTATTAATGTTCTGAATTGCCCTTCTGGCAATCTTTGCACTTCTGTTTTGGTGGGTTCTGTTGTTGTGGAGTTGTGGGAGCTCATTGTTTCTTCGCTATTCTTCCTTCTCATGATCTCAGGTTTCTTAAGTCTATATCTTTGTTGCTTTTGGTAGCTCTCTCTCACTATGTGGGTTTCCTATGTCTAATCTCTCTCCCTTTATATTATCTTATTCTGGAGATAGATATTTGCTACTGGGTGAGCCTTAAAGTTGAATAGCCTTTACTGAATGGTTATTCTCACTTGTTCAGTGTAATGTCTGTTTGCAGGCCCAATTCTTGGTCTCCTTTAGTGATTGGGACCCTTGCTTGGTACTTCTCACTGGCTGTGCAGGCGCCCAGTGCCGATAGTGCCTTTCTCACTGCAATGTGGGTCTCCACGATGTCCCTATGTCTTTCTCTGTCTACATATATGGCAGGTGTCACCGGCATGGGACCCTGGGCTTGTGTCTCTCTTGGCCTACATAAGTGTTGGATGTTGCCTTGACCCAATTCTGTGCAAACATGGAACTCTATGTTTTCAACAGAGAAGGCTGGGTTGGTCTAATTTTTCCCCAGATACCATGACTGTGTGTCCTGTGGTTATCCCCGGGAACCCTGCAAGGGCACAGCAACCTGTGGGCTGTAGGTCTGTCCCACCCAAATGTCGCCATGTGCTGTTTGCTTATCCATACATCTACAGCATCTTACAGCAGACCCCACTCCTACCTCCACAGGGGTGATGTGCAAAGTCGCAGACTCCGTAAGTCTATTGCTTGCCACGCGAGTCCCTGTGGCTGCTCTGGGTGGTCTCCCCCTGGGGTGGCTCATTGACTTAAGTCTCCTTGAGTGCTTCTCTTAATCTCTGGGGGAGGATATGGGCATAGCTGTGTTGCCGCACGTTCTGGTCAGGCTTCTGGGTATTTGGGTCTATGTTGAGTGTGTAGCGAATTGCTGCTTGCTTTTGTTGCTGATGATCTGCAGTTGCCAGATTTACCACAGGTCACTGGCTTCTTTGTTGGTGGCCTGCAGAAGCTGCAATGCTGGTAACTGCTGGTGCAGGCTGACCAGGATGGTGCTGCTGCCACTGCCACTTCTGCTGCCACCGCAGTTTGGGCTTCTGTCCAGCATGGAGCAAGTTGCTTCTCACTTTCCTTGCTGATGATCTGCTGCTGCTGGATTTACAATAGGTTGCTAGCTTATTTGTTGGGAGCTTGTGGAAGCTGCAATGCTGGTAGCTGCTGGCGCGGTCTGGCCATGATGGCGCCACTGCTGCCACTGATGCCGCAGTTCGGGCCTCTGTCCAGTGGAGCAAGTTGCTGTTCACTTTTGTTGTTGCTGATCTGTGGTTGCTGGATTTGCAACAGGTCACTGGCTTCTTTGTTGGTGGTGTGTGGAAGCCACAGTGCCCTGTAGCTGCTTGCACGATCTGGCCAAGATGGTGCTGCTGCCTTTCCCTAGGTAAGGCATTTGGAGCTTTTTACTGTCCTCTGTTTTGTCTTCTGGCTTTGATTCTGTCGCATTTCAGATTTTTTGTTGTTTAGTTCAATTTTTCATTGCTTTTCTTCTCTTGTTGAGAAGCTGCTTTCATGGCAATTGAGATCCAAGTCTCAGAGAGATCGCAACGTGGTGTCTCCCTGAGTCGCCATCTTGGAATCTCCCCATCACTTGTCCAATGCTTTGTCTTAGGTGTGAACCTAAGTAGAGTTCAGAGACCTTTGTATAGTAGGAATACAAGATACCAATATACTTAAAGTTTTATAACATAAGTAAAGAGAAGTGAAATAAATTCTTGATCTTTACATCTTTAGTCATTTATATGTGAGCTTGAATGAGATGGCAATACCTTTATCTAAGGAGCGACACAGACTCAACAGGTATTATCTAATTCATTTTCTCACTATTCTTGGTGTGATATCCTCACTTTAACCTAGATTTAATCATAGGACCATCCTTACTTTTACATTGATTTAATCATAGGAGAGGAAAATTAAACATTAGTACTAAGTCATGCACACACACAAACACACTGCCATGAGTCATGTCTACTTCTTTTAAATCTGAGATCATGAAAAAAGCATAAAGAAAACCCTTATTCAATATAATTCTCAACTAGTATGAATATACATGATGCTATGAATGAAAATATCTGCTCTCAAAACCTGAATTTCATTCTGCTAAATTTTTATCTGAACTAAGGGATGATAAAATAGCTGGCAAAACATTATCTCTTGATGTGTAAAGGTGGTTCTGGAAAAAATTAAAATTTTAACTAATGAATTATGGATGGTCACTTTCACCAACTTGGGAAGGCATCATTCAATCCATTGTGAGTCTCAATAGAACAAAAAGGCAAATTTTCTCTCTTCTTGAATGGGGACATCCACCTTCTCCTGCCCTCTAGATTCCTGGCCATTGGGCCTTTGGACTTAGACTAAATAACACCACTGGTTTTACTGGTTCTCCAGCTTTTAGGTGGCATGTCATGGGTAGTCTTTCCTTGGCCTCCATCATCGTGTGAGCTAATTTCCATAAAAATTCTCCCCTTATCTATAATATTTACATAGCTAGATGATAGATAGATAGATAGATTGATGATAGATAATAGATAGATATGATGGATAGATTTCATTGGTTCTGTTTCTCTGGATACTCCTCAGAACATGTTTTATCTCACAGTTAATTTTAAGCCTTTGATGTCATATTTGTTACTGGCTTTATTCATCTTGCCCTATAATTCCTTTTTCCATCCATCAATGAAGAAGAAAACTCAATAGACAGTCCAATAAGGTTCAGAATTTCTGATGTGACTCCCTATCTTCTTGCTTATATTAATGGATAAGATAGCTAACACAAAAATAAGTACACATAAAAGTAAATGGCTCAGTGACTGACATGCAGTTAGTTTTTCCTTATTTAAATCTGCAACCAATTCTAAGCAGTGAGCTCTTCATTTTATTTTATCTTAGCCTATCACTGATAAAAAGGCAAAGATTCCCTACAAAGCAGTAAATAATAAGGAAAATGTGTGTGTGTGTGTGTGTGTGTGTGTGTGTGTGTGTGTGTGTGTGTGTGTAAGGCCCTGATGCTTCAGTTAATAGCTAAAATAAACTTGAAATTTTTTGCATGGAATTTCAGGAGGGTGGTATGTGTAATTAAATGGATGGGTTGGACTGGAGGAAGAAGAGTGAAAGGAGTGAGAAGAAAAGGGGGTGATTGTAGAAGCAGATGTAGGTAAGATCTATGACAATGAGTTTTCCTCATTGTCAGAAGTCAAAAGGGAGCCCTCAATAAGGAGTGCAGAGTCATTCCAATAGTTATTATTTGGACCTTGAGGGGGAGCAAAGAGCATTTCCTTGTGTCTAGAATTGGCTGGAAGATCCTCAATGTCAACTAAATGTGACAGCCAGACAAACCCCCTGCATTGGAGGAAGGTAAATTCAACAGATCAGAAACAAAGCCCCAGGCCCCAGGGTTTCGGGATCATAAGGAGTACTTTGGGGGCAGGAGTAAGGAGAGGGAGGGACAAAAGAGTTTTTCACACATTCAAGAAATGTCACAAGCAGACATCAAAAATGAGTTATGACCCCATTAGAGGGACATGTTTGCAGTAAGTGGTGCTCATGGCTATTTTTTGTTTATTTTTTTATTTAACCTTGATAAAATTCTTCAAGATTTACACAAGAATGAAAGACAGACAGATGGAAAGGAAGGAAAGGAAGGAAGGGAAGGGAAGGGAGGGGAAGGGAAGGGAAGGGAAGGGAAGGGAAGGGAAGGGAGGAAGGAAGGAAGGAAGGAAGGAAGGAAGGAAGGAAGGAAGGAAGGAGCCAATTTTTCAAAATTTCACATAACTAGTTTTTGGAATATTAGGGTTTTTTTTTTTTCTTTTTCAGAGTGATCAATATGTAATCCTGGGGAGTGGATTGTGAAACAACTAAATTGGGATATACAAATGACCCCAGGACTTTTAGGATGGCAGTGAATGTGCTCCTTCTAAGAAATAAAGAAAGGTCACATCAATTAAGGTATTTTAGAGACCCTTGTTACCATGCAGCTGTCTATCTCCTGACACAGATATGTTTCCTAACCATGTCAAATAGCCTCTGGGTTCCACTGAACACCAACAGACGGATCTCATTTATCACTTCCTAAACCAAACCATAATTCATGTTTTCTGTCCTATACCCTTTTCTCCAAATCATCTTCTCGGACAAAGGACTTCTCCCCTTGAGGCTATTCCACCAAGTGATCACTCCTGCACCACTTAGGACTCTCCACAATCAATCATATCAATAATGGATCAGTCACTCATCACTGTGTTTCTACTCATCGTTGTTCATGGAGCTTCACGCCTGTTCCAAGGTTTTGCAGGTCAACATCAATGATTTGTTCTTTGAAAGGCCTGTTAGCCATTTTGAGACAGTAAAATCTGCCAATCTTTGCCCCCCAAAAACACATCTTAGTTTTTAGAAAAAGGTATATCTATATCAGTATTTGAACCTCCTGAGATCCATCTTGATGCAAGGTCAGTCTTCTTATTTATTATTATTTTTTTTACATTATTTACTCACTCTACCTTTTTCTTTATGCCTGACACAGATGCCTATATTGCTTTGCACAGAGACCATAAATCCAGTCAATTCAGTTCTCCTCAAATATTCCTCATTTATATTAAACATGGGAAGTCACAAATTTTCTTTTTTGTTTTGGCAAAGAAGCTAACTGAAATACAACCAAACACATAGTTCTAACTTTCATGTTTCGGATATACAAGGAACAGAGAAGCATATTGTATAATTCCAAAGCAAAATTCAGACTGTCATGAACTCTGACACAATGACTCAGTTTCTTCAAAAAATAAATTTCAAAAAAATGTTTGTTTCACTCCTGATTTGAACAAACACTTTTATGAGAGTACAGGCAATATTTGAACATGGACTATGGGATTTACTAATATTAAGAAGTTGCCTTTTAATGTAATAATAGAATAATGGAATCAATATTGTTTTCTTCAAAAAGAACTTTAACTTTTAGATATATGTACTTAATAGTTCCAGTTGAAATAATTTGATAACTGAGATATGCTTCAAAATATAATTGAGGAAGGTGAGTATGTACATAGATGAAACAAAAATTGGCCCAGAGTTGATGATCACCAAGTTTGGCTAACAGGTATATGGCATTGAATTATACTATTTTCTTTACTTACATATATATGAGTTTTAATAATTAAAAATTTTTATACACTTTTATTGGTGCATTGTAGTCTTGTGTCATAATGTAGTTCAGAGTGATAGTGACACAGCACTTGCTACATGTTTTAGATTTTTGCTATAAATGCATTGAAAGTACAACTTTATTTTGCGGTACTGGGGATGGAACCCAGGGGCATATTACCTCTGAGCTCCACCCCCAGCCCTATTTTTTATTCTTTATTTTGAAACAGGGTCTCACTAAGTAGCAGAAGGCCTCACTAAATAGCTGAGGCTGGCCACAAACCTGCAATCCTCCTGTCTCAGCCTCCCAAGTACTGGGATTACAAGCATGTGCCACCATGCCCGGCTAAAAGTACAACTTTTTTTTTTTTTTTTTGCGGTACTGGGGATTGAACCCAGGGGCATTCTACC
>PVJS01026877.1:10515-26763 GCA_004027185.1 Glis glis | reverse complement strand
TCTCTTCTCTTCTCTCTCTTTCTTGATACTGGGGATTGAACCCAGGGGCATTCTACCTCTGAGCTACACCTGCAGCCCAATTTTATTTTTTTGTTTTGAAACAGGGTCTTGCTAGGTTGCTGAGAGTCTCGCTAAGTTGCTGAGGCTGTCCTCAAACCTGTAATCCTCCTGTCTCAGCTTTCCAAGTGCTGGGGTTACAGGCGTGCGCCACCACACCCGGCTGTGGCCTGGATTCTTATAACAGCCTCTTTCAGACTTCATAAACTCGGAGCACCTGGTATGTGTCAGGCACTGGGTAAGGCTGTGGGTTACAGTTAACGAGTCATGATTCCCGTGCCTCAGAGGCTCAGAGTCCTCACCTACCAACTGTCCACAGAAACCCTCAATTCTTTTTTTTTTTTTTTGCGGTACCGGGGATTGAACTCAGGGGCGTTCTACCTCTGTGATACACCCCCGGCCCTATTTTTTATACTTTATTTTGAAACTGGATCTCATGAAGTTGCGGACGGCCTCACTAAGTAGAGAGAGAGAGAGAGAGAGAGAGAGAGAGAGAGAGAGAGCGAGCTGAGGCTGGCCGCGAACCCGGATCCTCCGGTCTCCGCCTCCCAAAGTACTGGGATTACAAGCGTGCGCCACCACGCCTGGCTAGAAACCCTCAATTCTGTTGCCTCCTCCCCAAGAGGTGCCATCTGAGGAACTCTTAGCAGCTTTTCCAAGTCCTTGGGATGAAGTTACTCTCCTTGGCGGGACCTCAAAGAACACATCTCAGGACACAGAGATGTGCCCTGCAGATGCTCCAGGGGCCTGTCCCTGTCATGCCCTCCCAGCATCTTAACTGAGGCCAGGACAGCCCGGCACACACCCAGCCCTGCCAGGCTCCCCGACTCGGCACTCTTTGTCTTTCCTGGAATAAGCTCTCCTTTCCCCACCCGAGAGAGCTCCTTCCCCACGTCACTTTGTCCTTCAAGAATTGGCTCAAGAGCCTCGGCTTCTCTTGGGGGAGCTTTCTCCCCACCCCTTAACACCACCTTTCAAACTTAGAAAATATTTAAAAAGACATAACGCTGATATATCCCAAACATGACTTAGTAGTCTGTGAAGACTCAGCCGACCCCCTTGGGCTCCGCTGTGCCACAGGGGTTGGCTCCTACCAACCGTATTAAGTATCACATTAGCAGACATGATACACACCCCGTGCCAGCGCTCCCACCCCTCTCCCCAAGGGCGTGCCAGTGTCTTCAGTTTCTTTATAACCAGAGCCAGCCTAGTGCCGGGCATGCGCGTACAGTCTGTGAGTAGCCACTGTGCCACAGCCGCCACCTTAAAAGTGGATTTTTAATAAAAAGGTAGAAACGATCTACGAGTCCATCACATAGGAAATGGTTAAAATGACTGTCTTTCCCATATGACTGAATGTCCTACAGCTATTAATAACCAAGGTTTTGAAGGCTATTTAATGATACAGGAAAATTGCTTACAATATGATATAGCGATTATCCTCCCACTGGAAATTCGTGCGATTGGCAAGAGCTAGGGACAAATGACTGCAGACAAATACACTTTTGTACACCTAAAATCAGCTTGCTGTGCTGGGATTTTATTTCCTTTATTCTATTTCTCTAAATTTCTGTTTCTCTTTGTCTCTCTCCACAACGACCATACATTACTTTTATAATAAAAGAGAAACATTTTAGGAGGGAGAGCAGGTTAAGATTGGCAGAGACATGAAGCAAATGAAAAATATCCACTCTCCTAAGATGCTGGAAGAAAGAAAATATAATTTATAGAGATACTGCCAGGGAAGTTCCTAGCTGTCAGATTGTCTCATGAGATTAGCTATTGTGGCCACTCTCAGCAGCTGTGTCCCCCACCATTCTGAAGGGGTACTGATGGCCACAGAGGGGTTCAATATTGCATAGTATAAAAAAGGTCAGGGCTGCAGATGCAGCTCAGGGGCAGAGTGCTTGCCTGGCATGCATGAGGCCCTGGGTTCAATCTCAGCACTATAAGAAATAAAATCAGTAGGCAGGAAAGACAGACTTGTCTGTAGACAACAGCAGGAACTTCCTACAGATTCTTAGGCAATCATTACAAGGAAAGGATAGGGTGGACTAGTTCTATTCCCTATTCGGCTACTCTACCCCCACCCCGCTCCCAGGGCTTAGAGGAGAATCCTGTCCACAAGAGACACTCCAAATGTGTTCTAGGGGCTAAGACAGGCAGTTTTTGGAAAGCGGACCAGACATCTGAGGATTTGGTGAGGCGACCTTGCCTTAATGCATTGGGAACATGGAAATCACATTTTGAAATATAAGCCTGGGGATCTCTTTTTTCCATTAAATAAGGAATTTCTTGGGATTTGCTAAACATTTCTGTTTTATTCAATACAGAAACGTTTAGGCAAAGGGATGCCAGGAACAAACCTGGAGCGTCAAGCCTAGGACGGGTTTGTTTATTTGGGCACAGGAAATGAAGGCGGAGGGAGGGAGCATTCTACTCCCCAGGGAAGCCCTTCCACGGAGACACAGCTGGGAAGCCAAGCTGCTACATGGGATCTTTGGGCTCAGAAGAGGTATTTTATTTTATTTTACTTTAAGTCTTCACCAGGTCTGGTTCTGATGTCAGGCACTTTCCTCTTTGAATCTTCCTCAGAAAAGCCACAGAAGATGAAGTATCCATCAAGTACCAACAGAACCTGCCGCTGTCACGCCCTGGGAACACCCTGCACAACACCCCGGGCTCAGAGGATAGGCTCGGCTTCTCTAGGCCTCTCTGCCTGCGGGCCCCCAGGCAGGCTGGGACAGTGGCGCAGGGTAACGACCCACAGAGGCGCGGCTGTGTCCCACCACAGAGCAACTGCTAATGCACCCCGAGTGTAGACTGGGAAACCGCCTGGAGCCACAGAGATCCCGAGACAACAGGCTGTCGGCTGGAAAGAATCTTCCCACAGGAGTTATCACGGCCTCGTTTTCCCGATTAAGACACTGCAGCTCTGGGAAGAGAGGGGACTCGCCCAGCGCCACACAGCCAGTCAATGGTGGGCCTAGGAATGGGGCCTCCAGATCCTAAAGCCAAATGATCCCATTTCCATCACCAGGGCTTTGCCCCCGAAATCATGAAGTGGTGTAAAAGGTCTGTCTGAAACCCCTGGACCTATGAAGTCCAGGTCCACTGACAATGAGCAACGTGAGCTTGCTTTCCTCATGGGAAAATAACTTCCTGGCCAATATCTCACAGGCCTGCTGTGAGTAATTAGTAAGAACACACAAGAGAAAGCCTTTTGCAATCCATAAATTATATTTTTAAAATACAAGTCGCTGTACATGATACATAGTGCTTCTGTGCCATGATCACACCGATTAGACTAGAGCCTGGCATATAGGAAGAGATCAACTGATGCTAGGTAGTGTCACTGTTTGTCCTCATAAGTAGTGACACTGACATCCCGAGTCAAAGGGCTAATATCTTTTATGACTTTAGTCTTATTCCCCCAACTTACTCAATTCAGTACCACACCCCAAACGAATTACTTTTTTTTTTTGGTTCTAATGAATTACATATTTGATTGCATTTCCTTCTTTGCTTTTGCTGCTAGGAAGCTCAGAGTAAAATTTCTGACCCATTCCCAGAAGGGATGACATGGATTTTTGGCATCCATCTTATATTCATGTCTTATTTTTTCTACCCAAGTTTCCCCTTATTCTCTTACACATTACAGTCACTGAATTTAAAAAGGTTTTTAGGATGAAGGCATCATAGTTTTTGAGAGATGTTCACTGAACATTGTTGATTATTGGATAAAAGAAAGAATATAAGAGTGTTTGGGCTTTTAAGGTTTCTCCCCTCCTCCATCCTTTCCTTCCTGCCTTCTCTTCTTCCCTCCCCTTAACTCTGACATCTGGCTTAATATTTTCCTTGCAACACTAAGCCAAATGGCAAAGGAAGACTTCATGTGGGTCTGCACCCACATCTGCTGATATCAGAAGGCAGAATCTTCGTTTCTTCAGGGCTCTGACCAGTGAAGAAAACAACCAGAACCTTAGATTTCTGAGTGTCAGGCCACATTTTACCCTGGATGTTTCTAGAAAAACATCTATTTTTAGAAAACAAGACATTTGGAGGGATGTGATGATAAAAGTATTCAGCTTAGATGAAATGTTTTTTACATTTTCTTCCCATAATAAAGTAATAAATGCTCATTAAAGAAAATTTGCCATATACTATACAGAAAAGAGGTTAAGAAACTTAATCAGCAGAAATCACGCCTAGAAGGAATATTTTCAACATTAATTGAGAGAGGGAGAGATGACAGCTATGAAAAGCTCTGGAGGCTGCTCCTGCCAGTCCTTGCTTACATTTATTTTTCTTTTCATTGGGTTATGGAAAAGGTCCTGAATCCTGACTCTGAAAAACGGAGACTGACGGGATACAGTATGGTTTGGGGACCTCTTATGTCACTACCCATGTGAAGCAGAGGTCCCTCATTCTATGGCGTGGGGAAGATGGACATCCTGTTTCTGTGGCCACCTTGAAGGACACATGCATCTTATTTCATTTGTGGTCTCTGGGGACTCGGGACACGCTTGAGGCATGGGGAAGAATTCTGTGTTTTTCCCATGCAGTCAGGACCTTCACTGTGGAGACCAGGGAGCCCTGATTTAAAAAAAAAAAAGTCAGCCGGGCGTGGTGGCACACTCTTGTAATCCCAGTACTTGGGAGGCTGAGACAGGAGGATCCAGGTTCACGGCCAGCCTCAGCTACTTAGTGAGGCCCTCTGCAACTTAGTGAGACCCTGTTTCAAAAAAAGAATAAAATAGGGCTGGGGGTGTAGCTTGGAGGTAGAATGCCCCTGGGTTCAATATCTAGTACCATACATACAAAACAAAACAACAAAAATACATAAAATAGGGCTGGGGGTAGACTACCCCTGGATCTAATCCCTAGGAACACACACACACACACACACACACACACACACACACACACACACGATTCAAGGGAGCCTTCAAAAGCATACATAAATAGGATAAGTATACAGAGACATCAAGGGCTAAGGAACATAAGTAAGAGAAATAAAGGGTAAGGTTGGTACAAAGGTTACATTCTCTTAAGGTCTTATAGCTTGAGGTGGGCATTAAACTGGTTTGGCACTCTAAATCACCAAACCCAATAAGCAAGCGTGATGGGTCATCAAAATCAGGGTTTGCAAGTAAAGCAAACACACACACACACACACACACACACACACACACACACACACACAGGTGTCCTGGCTTCCTGGTTTGGGCTATTGGTAGAGCCTTGTCCTGTGGATCCTTATGAGTGGCAGTATTGCTTGGTCTGCCCGTGTCCGTCCCCACACACCTTCCACACTCAGCTCCGAAGGCAGTTTGCTGGGGACCCCCGACTCTCTGCCTGGAGACTTTGCTCTTGTCAGGAGCAAGCCAGAAGTGCCGGAGATGTAATGCTCCTGAAGCAGCCCTCAACTAACCATGAAGAAGGACCCGTGGACATTTATGCCGGTCTCCCTGCTCCTTGGATGAGTAATTCTGAGGCGTGTGCTCCACTGACCCCCAGCTGTCCCCAGTAGGATGGAGCCTGGGTGCGCACAGTGGCCACCAGCTTGATAATGCACCTGTGCTGAGCACCTTCCCTCCCGGTCTAACTTCCTCTCTCCCCGACCACTTTTCCCCCCAGTAGGACCACTTGCCAAATGACTACTGGCGCTTGGGTCTTTGGCCTGCGCCCGGGAGGACCCGAACTGAACAGGGACTCTGTGGGTCTAGTAAACAGTGGTTTCAAATGCCTCCAGTGAGAGCGGCGATTGTCGTGCATGGCCTCCTGTCAGGTCCCCTCACAAGGGCAGGTCCACAGGACCTGGCCCTGCTCTAGACCCATGACACAGAACAGCTCTCGGCACTGCGGTGTGAAGTCGAGCCAGCGCTTTCTTTGGCCTGCAGTTCCCACTAACAAGAGAGGGTTGGTGGTTTGTCCCTTCTGGTTCTAAGATTCCTTGACATAAAATATGCCACATGAGTTAAGTTTCTAGGGAGGAGGAAAAAAAAAACCCCCAGTGTTCTCTGCTGATGTGTTTTTCAGAGAATCACAGTTTGTTTTGTTCAAGCCCTAAGGATGGGAAGACAGGGTAGTTGCCCTGGGAGGAGAGAAAAGCCAACATCTGCAGTGGCCATGCATCTCTCAATGTGGCAACCAAAGAGGGGCATGGGACAGGAGGGAGTGGGGAGCAGGGGGCCCATGGTGCAAGAGAGAAAATTACAGGCCTTTCAGAAGCAAAACAAGTTATAGCCAACACAATCTGCTTGCAGTATAGAAAGGGACGGACAACAATGGGGCAAAACAGCCAGAGACCAGGATCTACACTCTAGAAACTCATAGGGCAAGGTGGTATTGCCCAGTATGTCTAACGAATAGAGAAGCGGGGCGTGGTGGTGCCTGCCTTATAATCCCAGTACTTGGGAGGCTGAGACAGGAAGATCACAGGTTTGAGGCCAGTCTCAACTGTTTATCAAGAAGACTCTCAGCAACCTAGCAAGACCCTGTTTCAAAACAAAACATAAAAGGGCTGAGGGTGTAGCTCAGAGGTAGAATGCCTCTGGGTTCAATCCCCAGTACCCCCCCCCCACACACACACTGAATAAAGAGAAATTCCAGCTGGGCATAGGGTTCACACCTGTAATTCCAGTACTTGGGGGGCTGAGAGAGGATCTCAGGTTTGAGGCCACCAGCCTCAGAAACTTAGTGAGGCTCTCAGCAACTTAGTGACAAAATAAAAAAAATAAAATAGAGCTAGGGGTGTAGCAGAATGCCCTTTGGTTTAATCCCCAGTACAAAAAAAAAAAAAGAAATAGAAATCACAACTCCACCCTTTAATAAGTTATATTCGGCAAGTTACTCCTTTGTCTAATCCTAAAATGCAGTAACAATCCCTATCCTAGAGGGTTACGGTGGAGATGAAATGAGAATATGTAATACCTGACCACAAAGTAGATGTTCAGTAAATACTGGTGTTGCAATCTATTGGCTGATCCCAAATTCAGGAAATACCTGGATACCACCTTTGACCACAAGCTTCTTAGCACTCTACAGAGTAGGTATTTTTACTTGGCTATTTCAAAACTACTTTGCATTTTATTTGATTAAATCCCTGTAAAGAGAACACACACACACACCATCCAAATCATGCACTGTTATAGAAGAACCATGCCTTAAGGATACTTGAATTCACTATTGAATGTCAGAAAAAAAGTCTAAACTAAAACCAAATGAAATGGTTTACTCGTTACTTTTCTTTAAGAACTAGCTGTGACCGTATCAAGTTATTCCCCCCTTGGACCTCAGGCTTCCCGTAACTAAGATCACGGGGCAGGGGGCCAGATGCACTTGAAGTGTTCTTTCAGGTCTTTGGTCTGTTTTAATTCTAGGACCCCCTGGGAAAGCGGAGAAATGAGTCCTTTATGTGGCCATAAAGAGCTACTTCTATCTGCCACCATCACACTGTGTTCTGAGCACCTCAGAAGCCGGCTTAGAGCATCTAACCCTTAATGGGGCCTTTGCTTTTCTTTCCTTGTCAATAAATTAGGGAATGTCTTCCCCTTGTTGACATTCCCCTGTAATTTATGCCCTATGGTCGCAGAGGCCCAGAAAATCTGCCTGTTATTCCCTCCTCAAGTCCAATGTTTGCAATTAAACTTATAAGAGAGTCTCGGGAACAGAAATCAGGGCGATAACATTACTTGCAATAACTCCAGCCCGTTAAAGTCTCTTGCTTCTCTATGTGATTTCAATGAATGGGCTCTCTGTACTCCATGTAATTAGCACCTTATTATGTACTTTGCTAAGTTCTAATTGTCTGCATCAGATAATTGAGCAGTGGGTTAAATGAGGGCAGACTGTATTCTCCTGATGTGAGTGAGCAGCCTGGTCTAGAATGGGCTCAGACAGATGGGGATCCAAATCCTGGTTCTGCTCATAGGACTATGTGGTATGGGACAAATTATGTGAGCAGAGGTGGGGTGCATATATAATGGATACCTGTGATTTTGACCTACCAAGAATCCCTTTTTCTAGAAATACTGCCCTGACATTACTTTGTGATTCAGGCAGACTGAACCCATCATCCAATTCCCCATCCAATTCCAGGTCTGTGCCCAGGACTTGAGCCAATCAACATATCGATCCCCATGGGTTCAGGGATGAGAATGTGGCTCAATGAGAGTTAGTTCTCAGAATCTGCTGGAAGTGTAGCCACCATCCTTTTATTCAAGATTCTGAATGCTTAGAAAACTAAGGTGGCCTTTGCTGCTATTATTTTTGGGGGTTTTATTGTTTATTTATTAGTAAGTTTGATATGCAAACTCATTTGGTAGCAAAACACGACTTAACTGATGAGACACTATTAATAACAGTCTTTATTAATCCCACTTACTGTGACTATTCAGATTTATTGCTCTGGATATATGTATGTATTTGACTAAAACCTGCTAAGTATATTATGTAGGATATAATATATGTACCATATTACCATACTAACGTTTGAAAAAATCCAAATTCTGAAACACATCTGGGTTTTGGATATGAAATATGAACTTTCATATCCAAGACTTTGCACTTGTACATACTATTCCCTCTGTCTGGAAAGTTGACCTGCCTCCCTTCCCATCTTCTCAACTGACAAACTCCCACTTCCTCTGTTTCCTAAATGTCCTCTCCTCTGTGAAGCATCCCCTGATTTTCCTCAGCAGAATTAGTCATACCGTCACCTGGGCTCTCACCACACTTGATCCATACCCATCACAGTAGTTCTCACACCATATTACGGTTCTCTCTGTGCACACCTGCCCCCCTCAGTGGGCTCCTAGGAGCAGGAGCCCATCTTTCAATCTGTAGTTTCTGGCATAATGTACAACATTAGCAAGGTGGCAACAGGGCATCTTACCTGTATAACTTCTTGGAGAGAAAAATGGGCAGAAATGTTATAGAATCACCGATTGTACCATATCCAGTTCTATAAATTGTGAATCAGAGGTCTTGGTTCTAATCTGTTCTGTAAAAATTATATTTCCCACCAATATAGGAAAGTAAAATGAAGAAAAATGAAGTGCAGTTAAGAACTGATGGAGGGGACACATCGACGGAGGCATTGCTGGAGAGGCCCACCCCTGCCTCTCACAATCAGGGCTGCCTAGAACGTGTGAGCCAAATGACACCTCTGGGCGTGGCACACTGTGGGGCCTCAACAGCACCTGCCTCATGGGAAGATGCTTGCTTACCAGTTGGATAATTTATGGGAGAGCAAAAACTAGGAAGAAGGGAGCCCTGGCTGGATAGCAACCTTTTTTGAGACTGGACAAAGCCAGATCTATTAAGAACATTGACCGACATACTCTGTATCACAGAAATCAGAGGATGCGTACATACTCAGAACCAGGCTATTTGGACTCAGTACAATGACATGATTTCATTCTTTTTTTTTTTTTTTGCAGTACCGGGGATTGAACACAGGGGTGTTCTACCTCCGCGCTACACCCCCGGCCCTATTTTTTTATACTTTATTTTGAAACTGGGTCTCACGAAGTTGCGGAGGGCCTCACTAGGTAGAGAGAGAGAGAGAGAGAGAGAGAGAGACAGGGAGAGAGAGAGAGAGCGAGAGAGAGCTGAGGTTGGCCACGAACCCGGATCCTCCGGTCTCTGCCTCCCAAAGTACTGGGATTACAAGCGTGCGCCACCACGCCCAGCATGATTTCATTCTTCGTATGGCTGAATAATATTCCATTGTGCATATATTTCCTTTATCCATTCATCTGTTGATGGGCACTGGGGCTGATTCCATATCTTAGCTATTGTGAATAATGCCATAATAAACATGGTATGTGGGTGTCTCTTTTGTAGGCTGACTTCATTTCTTTGGTCTATAGACTCAGGAGTGGGATATCTAATCATACAATAGTTCTATTTTTAGTTTTATTGAAGAACCTCCATACTGTTCTCCACAGAGGCTATACTAATTTGCATTCCTACCAGTGGTGTATAAGGGTTCCTTTTTCTCTGCATCCTCTCCAGTGTTTTTATCTATAATTTATTTATTTTTATAATATCCATTGTAACTGGGATGAGATGGAATCTCAATGTAGTTTTGCATTTCCCTGATGCCTAAAGATATCGAGCATTTTTCATATATTTATTGGCCATTTGCACTACTTTTGAGAATTGGCTGTTCAGATCAGTTGCCCATTTTGGATTAGATCGTTTATTCTTTTGTTAAGTTTTTTGAGTTCTTTATATATTCTGGATATTAATCCTTTGTCAGGCGAATTGCTGGCAAAGATTTTCTCCCATTTTGTAGGTGTCTCTTCTTCTGATTGCTTCCTTTGGTGTATGGAAGCTTTTTAATTTGATATAATCCCATTTGTCAGTTCTTGCTTGTTTCCTGAGCTATGAGAGTCCTATTCAGGAAATCACTGCCTCTGCCGATATCTTAGAGTGTTTTCCCCTATGTTTTCTTGTAGTAGTTTAAAGTCTCAGGTCTTACATTAAGGTCTTTGATCCATTTTGAGTTTTTTTTTTTTAAACAGGATGGGAGATAGGGTCTAGTTTAGTTTCAATTTTCTACATGTGGATATTTAGTTTTACCAGGACCATCTGTTGAAGAGGCTGTCATTTCTCCAATATGTTTTTGACACTTTTGTCAATAAATAATTGGCTCTAAATGAATGCATTTTTTCTGAGTTCCTATTCTGTTCCATTGGTCCATATATCGTTTTTAAAAGTATAATATCATGCTGTTTTTGTTATTATGGTTCTATAGTATGTTTTGAAATCAGGTGTCTCAGAGCCGGGCGTGGTGGCACACGCTTGTAATCCCAGTACTTTGGGAGGCAGAGACCGAAGGATCCGGGTTCGCGGCCAGCCTCAGCGCTCTCTCTCTCTCTCTCTCTCTCTCTCTCTCTCTTCCTGACTCTCTCTCTCTCTCTACCTAGTGAGGCCCTCCGCAACTTCGTGAGACCCGGTTTCAAAATAAAGTATAAAAAAAATAGGGCCGGGGGTGTAGCGCGGAGGTAGAACACCCCTGCGTTCAATCCCCGGTACCGAAAAAAAAAGAAAGAAATCAGGTGTCTCAGCATCCTAAGTATTGGTATTACAGGCATGCACCACCATGCCAAGATAGGATTTTTCTTTCCCTAGTTCTGTGAAGAATGTCATTGGTATTTTAATGGAGACTACATTAAACATGTATATATCATGTATGGCCATTTTAATATTAATTCAATTCTCCCAGTCCAAGAACATGGAAGGTCTCTCAGTCTTCTAGTGCTTCTGCACTTTCTTCTTTTTTTGTGTGTGTGGTACTGGGGATTGGACACAAAGGCATTCTACCTCTGAGCTACATCCCCAGCCCGATTTTATTTTATTTTTTTTTATTTTGAAACAGGGTTGATGAGAGTCTCACTACTTGCTAAATCTGTCCTCAAACCTGCGATCCTCCTGTCTCAGCCTCACAAGTACTGGGTTTACAAGCGTGCTCCACCACACCCTTCCTTCATTGTTTTGTAATTTTCATTATAGAGGCTTTTCACTTCCTTGGTTAGGTTTATTCCTAGAAATTTTATTTTTTTGAGTCGATTGTGAATGGGAATTTGATTTCTTTGCATATTGATTTTTAACCTCTTACTTTTTTGAATTTATCAGTTCTTAAAGTCTTTTGGTGAAATCTAGGATTTTCTAAGTTAGAATCATATCATCAGCAAATGTGGATAATTTTATTTCCTCCTTTCCAATTTGTATTTCTGTTATTTCTTCTCTTGCTTAATTGATCTGGATAAAATTTCTAGAACTATATTGAATAAGAGAAGTGAGAATGGACAACCTTGTCTTATTCCTGATCTTAGAGGAAATGCTTTCAGTTTTCCCCCAGTCAGTATGATGTTGGATATTGGTTTGCCATATATAGCCTTTACTATGTTGATGTATGATCCTTCTATACCTAATTTATTCAAGACTTTTCCATGAAGGGATGTTGAAGTTCATCAAATGCTTTTTCTGCATCTGTTGAGATGGTCATGCCATTTTTATCCTTAATTCTATTTATGTGCTATATTATGTTTGTTGATTTGCATATATTTAACCATGCTTGCACCCCTGCAATGAAATCAACTTGATTGTGGAGTATGATCTTTTTAATGTGCTGTTGAATTCAATTTGCAAGTATTTTGCTGAGGATTTTTGTTTCTATGTTCATTGGAGTTACCGGTCCTCAACTTTCTTTTTTTTTTGTTGTGTCTTTATTGGGTTTTGGAAGGAGGGTAACATTAGCTTTGTAGAATGAGTTTGGGAGGGTTCCTTCCCTTTCTATTTTGTGGAATATTTTGAGGAGCATTGGGAGTAAGTTCTTCTTTACAAGTCTGATAAAATTCAGCAGTGAATCCATCCAGACCTGGGCTTTTCTTTGTTGGGGGAGTTTTTTTTTATTGCTACTTCAATTTCATTACTTGTGATTGGTCCATTTAAGTTTTTATATCTTCTTGGTTCAATTTTGGTAGGTCATATATGTCCAGAAATTTGGTGGACTTTATTTTTCTTGACAACACTTAAATCTGAATACACATAATGGTTAAGCCAAATAACAATCATTTGGGCTTATTCTTGAGAAAGCAAGCACATTGAAGGAGAAAGACTGCTTTGTAATTAGAGGCCACCCTTCATCTGACGATCTTGAAGTTTTCACATAGTTCTTACATGTTTTTAATGTCATTTGGGATTCCAGTTGCCTTTGAATGGGTGTTTCATAGCATTGAGAAGATATGGTTCCAAACTAACTGCATCCACAGTACTAACTGGGTCTTTACTACCTGAGGCTCACACTGAAGATTCCTGCAGGGGTTTTGTTAGGACCTCCAGGAAAACTCTACTGCACCTCTTGTCTCTGACAGGTATGCCTATAAGCCATGCGCAGTATGCTCCAGTGCTGTGAAGGTCACTAAATGTGTGCTGCATGCACACATCTGCATCCAAGGCTGTGTACCACAGGACAAAGCAGTATACAAAGATGGTTTCCCCGCCTTACAGGCTCATTGGTAGACCAGATGTTCATGGGAGAAACTACTAAGAAAGCAACTGAGATCAAACTAGATTGGAGGCTTGATGTCACAGAATATGCCAAAGCAGAGGGCAATCCAAGACCTGAGATGGTGTGCTAAGGTGTCCTGGAAGAGCTGGGACTTGGGATGGGCAGGGTGCAGGAGCCATGATGAAGTGGGCACAACATCACAATCAGGCCCTGGCATTTCTCAGATTTCTGCTCCTCTGTTATACTTCCAGGGGCAAGAACGTGAGACTGTGAGGTTGGGATCTTTGTCTGTTTGGTGCCCTGATAAATGCCAACCACAAGCACATAGTAGGCTATGCAAAGGTAATGTTTTGGATAATGACAGTGGAGGTTTGGTTCCACCCTTTTCCTTACTTTCCAACCACCTCCTAACAAGCTCATATGACTGATGTTCAAAGCTAAGCGTCACTACAGAGTCAGCATACTTGGGAAACAAACTATTTACAGCTGAGCGCTCTTACAAATAGCTTTGAACACATTTGATGTGTCAGGCTTAAATGTGTGTGATTGAAGGCTACAGACACTCTTTCAAATGCCCCAAGCTTTCACTTGTCCAAGGGTCTTGGATGCTATAACTGGGCCTGTCTAGATTATGTTGCTTCTAGACCATTCACCCTCCAGCTCTGGGCTGAGCCACTCTGTGGTCCTGGGCAAGCCACAAAATCTCCAAAAGATTCCTGTGTCTCATATATACAATGAGTGGGTCAGACTAGCTGATCTCCAAGGGTCCTTCTACAGTAATGATTCGAGAGACTGGAATTCAGTGTTTAACATCACTTTTTGGCCCTAGGGAAGAGAGAATGTTTTTAATCCAGTCCCAGTTCTACTCTTTTGCTGAGAAATTCACAAAAACTCCCCAGCCCCATGCTTTACCAACTGGGATTTCGAATCCCTTTGAATGGGCTCAGCTCGTAGTGTTAGGAATCCTATTTTTGCTCTTTCTCTTTCCTCAACACCTCACCCCTGTATTCCCATTCTAGATATTTTCTTCTTCTTTCTCTCCCATCAGAGCCTTTGACTCTGTCAGATTTGGCTAAGGGATTTGGAGGTGCATTATGGGTTCTTGACTGGAAATGGTCCCTTTCCAGAACCTTTTTTTTTTGGTACTGGGGGTCGAACCCAGGGGCATTCTACCTCCGAGATACACCTCCAGCCCTATTTTATTTTTTTATTTTGAAACAAGGTCTCACTAAGTTGTGGAAGGCTTTGCCAGGTTGCTGAGGCTGGCCCTGGACCTGTGATCCTTCTGTATCAGCCTCTCAAATACTGGTATTACAGGCATACGCTACCATGCCTGGCTTTTATTTTTTATTTTGAAATGGGGTCTCGCTAAGTTGCTGAGGCTGGTCTCGAACTTGCGACCCTCCTGTCTCAGCCTCCCCAGTACTGGGATTACAGGTGTGCAGTACCACTCAGACTCTCTCCAGAACCTTTTGTTTCTCTTTTCATTCTAGTGGATGCCTCCCCCTCCTCCATAAGCATTCCTTTTCAATCCTTTCACTTTCTAGTCTGCTTTAATTTGTCAAATTACCATTCCTAGCACCACACAATTCTCCTGACCTAACTAGAGAATTCTTCTCCATTAGGCTTGAGAGAACAAATCTTTCCCTCCCTCCCTCCCTCTCTCCCTCTTTCCCTCATCCCTCCCTCCCTTCCTTCCACAACAATGATAGCTACCACCCATTGAGTAGCTGCTCTGTACCACTTTAAATGACAATTATCTCCCTAATCTTCATTAAAACTCTATGATGTTGACATGATCCTCCCATTTTAAAGATGATGGGAATGATGCTTCAGGAAGTTGCTCAGGCTGCATAAGCAAGAACACCCAGAACACAAAACCATGGGTTTTCTCACACTGTACTAAAACATTAACACTCCTCAGGGGTTCATGACATGCATTTGTAGTTTGGTGGTCAATCTCAGAGAATTTTAAAGTTGGAACATATTTAAGAAATCATCTAATTTTCATGAATTCTTGTAGAACATAGGAAATTTAAGAACATCCCCGAACAGAAGAAAGGAATTAGATATAATTACATGGAAGAATGCACACATATTATATACATTTGTATTTTTAATATAAATATAAATTATATCTTTATGAGCTTCCATGGAACATTTACAAAAATTGGTGTATTTGGCCACAAAAAAAGCCTCAATCCCTTTTTAAGGCTGAAACTCTATTGTGTACAACATGCCCCCAGCCATCTTGTGTGCATTATCTTCTACTCTGTGTACTTAATGTTCTAGCCAAGAGGAAAAAAAAAAAGACTTATTTGCCATTGTCTCAATACGCCTTATCCAACTTAATACTTTCTTTATTCATATTGTCCCTGAGGCTTAGAATGTCATCCTCCAATATCTGTCTGCGGAATGTCTAAGCATTCTTCAATCCCATCTCAAATGCTATTTTCTCCACAGGGCTGTTCTGCTCCTCACAAAAGGGTGTGATATATTTATTAGAGCAACTTCTATGTTAGCCCTCACTAACCTACTTGTGCCTGCCTTCCTTTAGAGAGTAGATAGGGTCTTACTTCCTTATAAATTCCACAGAATTTAGCACAAAATCTTACACACAAATTAGAACACAATATGTAGTTGTTGAATTTAATTCAGAGTTGCTTATTTTGCATTAGTGAAATTTAGGAATATAAAAAATACACATAGGGCGCACTCTCAGGGCCGGCCGCAGGGAGGGCCTGTGACACCTCTCTGAGCTGTGCAGTGTCCTGCTCCCCAGCGAGGAGACCCAGGAGGGTCTTCAGGAGTGTGAGCCGGAGTGGGAGACAGCTGCTTCTTCGATTTGGGTGGGAAGATGGAAAGCCTGTGGCCGTGGCCCATCCTCTGGAGCTCTGGGAGCCCAGGTGACTGTGTAGTAATGAACATAGAAGCCGGGCGTGGTGGCGCACACTTGTAATCCCAGTACTTGGGAAGCTGAGACTAGAGGATCTGGGTTCGCAGCCAGCCTCAGCTACTTAGTGAGGCTGTCTGCAACTTAGTGAGACCCTGTTTCAAAATAAAGAATAAAAAAACAGGGCTGGGGGTGTAGCTTGGAGGTAGAATGCCCCTGGGTTCAATCCCCAGCACTGCAAAAAAAAAAAAAAAAAAAAAAAAAAAAAAAA
>PVJS01026877.1:0-10415 GCA_004027185.1 Glis glis | reverse complement strand
CCTTCGAGGAGCCAGATGTGGGTTAGACGGGACAGAAGCAAGTGGGAATGGAGGAAAGCAGATGTAATGTAATTAATGTTTAGAAAGTAGAATCAATAGAGCTAATTGAGTGGAGGAAAGGATAAAAGGAGGAAGCAGGCAAGGATAATGCTGACATCTGATGTGAAAAATTAGGTGAAAAAATGTATATCTTTTTGGTATTAGGGATTGAACCCAGGGACATTCTACCTCCAAGCTATACTCCCAGCCCATTTTATTTGTTTATCTTTTGAAAGAGGTCTTGGAGCCTGCGATCCTTCTGTATCAGCCTCCCAAGTATTCGAATTACAGGTGTGTGCCACCAGGCTCAGCTCCAGAAACCTATTTTTTTAAAGTCAACAGCATGTAAACAATGTGGTAGGAGAAGGTCAGGAAACACCATTTTTGAAGTTGCTAATAATAAACTAGTCAGGAGCCAGGTGGGCATGGTGGCACACGCTTGTAATCCCAGTACTTGTGAGGCTGAGACCGGAGGATCCAGGTTCGCAGCCAGCCTCAGCTACTTAGTGAGGCCCTCCGCAACTTAGTGAGACCCTGTTTCAAAATAAAGAATAAAAAATAGGGCTGAGGGTGTGGCTCAGAGGTAGAATGCCCCTGGGCTCAATCCCCAGTACCGCAAAAAGTAAATAAATAAATTAATTAATTAAAAAAACTAGTCAGAGAGACCTAGAGCTTCCCATTTACAGGAAGTTCTAGAGACGTTTGAAAGAGACCCCGGAGATCAGAATGTGGCAGCCAGGGAGGACTGTGGGCCATGCTGTCTGATGTTGGACAGTGAGGCCATGAGGTAGCAAGCGAAAAGTGCTCCCAGTTTTATTATTTTCACTGTAGAGGTCTTTTACCACTTTGGTTAAATTTATTCCTAGGTATTTTATCCTTTTTGAGATTATTGTGAATGGAATTGTTTACTGGATTTCTTTTTCAGTGGATTCACGATTGTTGTATAGGAATGCTAATGATTTTCGCAAGTTGATTTTGTTTCTGGCTACTTTGCTGAAGCTATTTATCACCTCTAGAACTTTTTTGGATCTTTTTTTTTTTTTTTGCGGTACCGGGGATTGTACCCAGGGGCGTCCTACCTCCGCGCTACACCCCCGGCCCTATTTTTTTATACTTTATTTTTGAAACCGGGTCTCACGAAGTTGCGGAGGGCCTCACTGAGAGAGAGAGAGAGAGAGAGAGAGAGAGAGAGAGAGACAGGGAGAGAGAGAGAGAGAGAGAGAGAGCTGAGGCTGGCCGCGAACCCGGATCCTCTGGTCTCTGCCTCCCAAAGTACTGGGATTACAAGCGTGCGCCACCACGCCTGGCTTTTTTTGGATCTTTTAAGAAAAGGATCATGTTATCAGTGAACAAAGATGGTTTCAGTTCTTCTCTCCCTATTTGTATTCCTTTGATTCCCTTCTCCTGTCTTATTGTTGAGGCTAGAGTTTCAAGTACTGCATTGAATAGAAGTTGTGGCAGACATCCTTATCTTGTTCCTGATCTCAAGGGAAATTCTGTCAGTTTCCCCATTCATAGTGATGCTGGCTTTGGGTTCATCATGTATAGTCTTTATGATGTTGAGGTAGGTTCCGTCTATCCCTAATTTCTTCAGTGTCTTTATCACCATAAGACCCAGCGATACCGCTCCTGGGCATCTTTCCAAAGGAATTGAAATCAGAATATCATCGTGATACTTGAATATCCATGTTCACAGCAGCACTAAATTTACAATAGGCAAATTATGGAATCAGCCTAGGTGTCCATCAAGAGAAGAATGGATCACAAAACAATGGTATATATTTTATATACACAATGGAATTTTACTCAGCCATAAAGAACAAAATCATGTCATTTGCAGGAAAATGGATGGAACTACAGAGTATTATGCTAAGCGAGATTAACCAGTCTCAAAAAATGAATAGTTGTATGTTTTCCCTTATATGTGGAGCCTAGATGGAAATTTGGAAATAAGAGTAACATTAGATAGAAGAGCAGAGACTCCAGTGATGTGATAGAGGGGGTTTAGGGAAGGGAGGAGGGGGGACTGAGACAAAGAGTGTAACAGTTGAAATAATGCTTTGTATGTATACAAAATTACCAATTCCAATCTCAAAGATATGTAAGGGGAGAAGTGCTCCAAGAGTTGAGCACACAATGTATGTTTCTATCACTTTATACCCTAATATGATGTATAATTACAATGCACCAAATAAAAATATAAAAAAAGTCCCAGTGGAGAGTAATACACCAAGTGGTGTGTGCATGTATGAATGCTTCTCTTTGAATCTCACTGTGGTGTATAGTTACAATGCACTAATAAAATAGAAGTATATTTAAAAAATACACATAGGCAGATTTCTATACATTCTAATGCAAACCACTCAATCTTTAACATCAGTTAATGCAAACCACTCAATCTTTAAACATCAATTACTCATTTTGACCCTTAACTATGCCTGGGTTGAAATTTCAGCATTCTTTTCTGTTGATTCATATTAACTTTCTAAGCTAAAGTAAGTCAATTTACATAATATGCTGAGTCAGCAAATAGATTTTTTTAAGGAAAAAATATTTTTAAAGACAAAATGCCTGATCGAGTATGCATGCCACTGCATAGTAAGAAAATGGGAAATGGTACCCACTGTATCATTAGTTTTTATACTAAATAATATTGCCATTTATAAAAGATGTGACTTTCCATTAATATATCAATAGTTTCTTGGCAAGCAATTTTCTCAAAAGGTACAAATAAGCTTTTGTCTGAGCCTCTCATGATATGCCAACCAGAATTAATCGCTCTTCTCAAAAAAGTTAGAGGAAGGTGTTGAAGGCACCCTTTGCATTTGTCTAAGTCTTTACAGCTTGCAAAGTACTTTAACCAACATTATCTTATTAATGATCCTTAACATGCCATTAAGAAAAAATATTATTATTATCCCCATTTGGTAGATGAGACAATAGAGACCTAAAGAATAATTTTCTCAATAAACATTTGTTGGGAGGAAAAGGAAAAGGGGGAAAGAAGGACAAAAAAAATGTGTCTTACAAAGGGTCAATATGGCAGACTGAACAAAGATATTTGTTTTTCTCTTTACAAAATTCCATTCAAGTGGCAGAAAAGATATACATATAAAAACAACTATAAAACAAGAAAGGATATGATCAGCGGATTAAAAAAATCTGAGGAATTTCGGGATATTAGAAAGTTTATGTTGGCAAGAAACCACAAAAAAAAAACATACAAAAACAGACTATTGAAAAGATGGAAAAATGGTAAGCTCAGAAACCACTGGTACAATGAGCAAGAGGGGCCGTGGAGCAAGAGTGGTCATTGTCATCAAGCACAAGACTGCTGAAGAGTGACATCAGCCACACCCATTCCTTCCGCAAGCCAATGAAGCAGCTGGTGGAAAATTCTAGCATGTCTCCCTCAAATATTGATAGATAAGGATACAAACATTAGTAAAGATATAAAAGACTTGAACAACTTAATCTATAACTTTAATCAGTAGATACATTAAAAGTCCTTGTATATTGCAGCACTATTCACAATAGCCAAGAGCAGAATGAACCTAGGTGTCCATCGATGGATGAATGGATGAAGAAAATGTGGTATGTATCCACAATAGAATATTATTTGGCCATAAAAAATCAAATCTAAGCTGGGAGTGGTGGCACATGCCTATAATCCCAGTACTTGGGAGGCTGAGACAGGAGGATCACAGGTTTGAGGCTAGCCTTAGCAACTTAGAGAGGCCCTGTTCAAAATTTAAAAAAAATAATAAAATAGGGCTGGGGTGTAGCTTGGAGGTAGAATGCGCCTGGGTTCAATTCCCAGTAAAACACACACACGCTCTCTCTCTCTCATCTGTCATTTTCAGCAACATGGATGGAACTGGAGACTGGAGGACACTGGGTTAAGTGAAATAAGTTGGCACAGAAAAACAAATACATGTTCTCATTTATACATGGAAGCTAAAAAAGTTGGTCTCCTAGAAACTAAGAGTATAATAGTGGTTACCAAAGGCTAGGAAGAGTAGGAGAGGAGGTGGAGAGGCTGGTTAATGGAGAGATGGTGCCGCTGGATAGGAGAAATAACTTCTAATGTTCTACAGCACAGCAGTTGTAAATTTCAAAATTGATAGTAGAAAGGATTTTGAATGTTCTTTTTTTTGCAGTACTGGGGATTGAGCCCAGGGATATTTTAGCTGCGAACTACATCCCCAGCCCTATTTTTTATTCTTTATTTTGAAACAGGGTCTCACTAAGTTGCAGAGAGCCTTACTAAGTAGCTGAGGCTGGCCGCGAACCTGCGATCCTCCTGTCTCAGCCTCTTTAAGTACTGGGATTACAAGCATGTGCCACCATGCCCGGCTAGGATTTTGAATGTTCTTAATGCAAATGATAAATATTTGAGGTGATGGAATAACCATTTACCCTGATCTGATCACTCTACATTGTATACATATATAGGAATATCGCACTGTACCCTATAAATATGTACAATTATTTGCATCAAAATGAACATTTTTCTCGAGAAACACTTGAAATGTTTACAAAGATTTCCCATATATTAAGCCATAAAGCAAGTCTCAACAAATGTCAAAAAATCAGTATCTCAGATACCACATTCTCTGACCATAATATAATCAAGTTAGAAATTAACTTGGGATTTGAAAAACACCAAAAACCTCTATATTTCTTAAAACAAAATTAAATAATGCATGGGTCTGAGAAGATATTATAATTACAATTTAAAAAACTCTTAAAACTGAATAATACTGAATAATGAAATACTATATGTCAAAACTTATAGGCTGGAACAAAAGTGATATTGCAAGAAAAATGCCATCTTTAATGCTCATACTAGAAAGAATTAATGAGCTAAAGATAAATTTAAGAATTTAAATAAAAAATAAGACCAAAATAAACCCAAAGAAAGAAGGAAAAATAAGAGCAGAACTGAATGGAATAGAAAAAGTTTGAAAGTGGAGGACCAACAAAACCAAAAGTTGATTTTGCGTAAAGACTAATAAAGTCAGTAAAATAGAAGGTATCAATGAACAATGTTACGAAAGGGAAGCTTGTCCAGATGCCGCAGATGGAAGATAGAATACACATATTTATGTTAATAAACTAAGAATTCAGATAAAATGGACACATTCATACATGTTTAATTTTCCAAGAATAAATAGAAGGTCTTAATTTTCCTATAAGCATTAAATAAATTGAATCAGTGGTTTAAAATTTCTCCACGGGGGGATTAACACACAAGCCCTAGCCAATTGTTCTAGATGACTTTCTAGAAATGGATTATAGTAATTTCATATAAAGCCTTCCAGACATTAGAAAATAAGGCAATAACTCTGAAATGGATTTATAAGACGGGTATAACTCTAAAACAACCAGAAAAGATAGCGTAAGAAAGAAAAATTTACAGTCCAGTCTTGAATATGGATTTTTAAGTAAAAGGTCTTAAAAACTGTCATATGTTGTAAAGCTAATTAAAAAACTGAAATATATCACAACCAAGCTGGATTTATTGATGGAACGCAAGGATATTTTAATACTATAAGGCCTATCTCAGTACTTTATCACACTGATAGATTAAAGGAAGAAAACCATATAAAATGTAATACATAAAATTTAACACCTATTCATGATTACAGAGTGAGGTTTCAAGATGGCAGATAGGAGAGACGCAGCCTAGGAGCCCCCATAAGAAAACTGAACTAAAGAATTCCCCCTGCTGCCAGTCCAAGCTAACAAGCTCTGACCCTAGAAGAGGCTCCTCGATGGGCAGCCTGGGGGTGGCCTCGCGCTCCTCTGCCTGTGCAGGCTCCATCCCAGCTGCAAAATGCGGGTGTCACCTCTGCAGACACAGCCTGGACTGCACTGCAGGTGGCCTCACCTCAGGTCCTGCGCTGCGCTCACAGCCCATGCCCGCACCGCGCTCACCCCGAGCTGAGGGCTGCACGGCCAGGCCGCAAGCAAAGGGGGCCCCAGGACCGGCCATAGCACTGCTGTGCCCCCAACCCTCCCTGCAGAGACAGCGCGGGTGAGGCCGGCACAGGCCGCAGGGGCCGCCGCAGGGGCCGCCACAGACTGCCCAGGACCCGACGCCCCTAACCCAGCGCCTGCGGGAGCGGCCACGCCTGTGCCGCCCCAGAGCCAGCGGGGCCTAGACTGTCCTCCACGAGCCAGCAAGGGCGATGCAGTGGCAGTGGCGGCTGAGGGGCGGGTCCGGAGGACTTGCAGGGTGAGCCTTCAGGCAGGCCCATCGGCGCAGTCCAGCTCCTGTTGGGAGCTAGCGGGCAGGCCAGCAGGACAGGCCATGAGTGCTGCAGGAGCGGGCATGGCAGACCTTCCCACCAATCAGTGGGCGATCAGTGTCAGCGAGCCCCGCACAGCCGGGAGTGCCTCCGAGAGCCAGCATCCAGCGGTGCTGGCAGAGTGGTCCTTTCAGGCCCCTCAACTAGCACAGCTCAGCTCCTGCTGGGAACTAGCCCAGGCAGGCCAGCGGGGCAGGCCGCAGAGTTCTGCCAGGAGCTAGTCCTGGCAGGCCTTCCCCCAACACGACCCAGCCCCCGCTGAGGACACAGTGTGGAGAACCGCCTAGACCAGGAGCTAGCGTGGGCAGCAGTGGTGGCAGCAACCCCTGACTTGAGGACCAGTGTTGCCTGCGCTGAAGGAACCCTTCGGGCCTTCCCCTCCATGCAGCCCAGCTCCTCCTGGGAATCAGCATTAGCGGGCAAGCAGGGCATGCCGCCAAGGACCGCTAGCAGCATGGGCTGGGCAATCCTACCAGCAAGCGCAGCACAGCTACCGAATTGGTGCCCGCAGCCCATGGAGGCCATGGAGTTCATCTAGGTGTGGCCCAGTTCCTTTGAGGAGCCAGCAGCAGCAGTGGCTGTGGTGTGAACCCCAAGATCAGTGGTGCCTGGACAAATGAAGAGAGCCTTCAACAGAGGGGTCCAGCCTCCCTGTGGGGGCAGTGCCAGCAGCAGGGACCCTAGGCCCAGGGGTGCCAGTGACTAAGAACCGCCTTGGGGCCTTCCTAGCAGAGTGGTCCAGTTCTCCTTGCAGACCCAGAGGCATTAGCATGGACCCAAGCTACAAGGGGGTTAACTCAGATTGTGTTGAGCCTGAGGCCCACTGCACCAGCAAGGCCCAACTCCTCTACAAAGCCAAATACACCCTGGTGCCAAACCAGTGCAAGCAGGGTCCCTGAAGACTGGTGAGTACCCCAGGCCCTCTCACTAGTGCCTTCCCCTTCCTGGAGACAGCGGGGTGTGGAGACCACCATAAGCGCAGGCCCCAAGTGCTTTTAGGTCATGCTGCCAGGATCACAGTGTGTGCAGGCAGGGAGTGGAGCTTTCCCTTCATCCCCCACCCCAAACCATCAGCAAACTTCCCTGGAGCTTAGGAGACTGTGTAAAACTGAAACTGATCCAGAAAGGAGTTGAGAAAAGATTCATATTTAATGAATTTGACCCCCCTGGATCCAGCTTGCTAAAGAGTAAAGGAAGCACAGAATACACCACACAGAGGCAGATGAAGCCCACAACCATCTCAAGCAGAAGGCTCCTTTCTTCAAACTTCACTACTAATAAGACTAAGTTAGTGCTAACTTTTTTTTGTTTTTGTTTTGTTTTTTCTTATTGTTGTGGTTCTGGTTTGGCTGTTGCTCTTGTTCTGGGTTTTTTTGTTTTGTTTTGTTTTAATTTTTTTTGTTTGGGGTTTTATCTCTTTTTAATTTTGTTTTTCCTGTTTGGGTTTTCTTTTTCTCTTTTTCTTGTCCTTTTCTTTTCTTGAGTATTTGTTTTGTTATTGATGTCATTATAGTCATTTTTGCTTTCCTCATTTGATTTTTTTCTGTTTTGGATTATCTCTCTTCCTCTATCTTTGTCCTCCCTCTCATTATATAAAATAACAGAGTGTCCACCTAGAAATAAACATCTAAACCTGGAGCAAGAACTTTGAATCCAAAGGCAGGATTCTAGGAAATATAAACTCCACTGTCAGGTGCTCCAAATACTGAACAGGCTGGAAGATAATCCACCAAATGCTGCCCATACACCTCCTGTATATTGTCGGGGAGCACTGGGGCAAGAGGCTCAACTCCTCACAAATTGAAAGAAAATACATATAAGGTATGAGTCCTGCACAGCACTCCCAGCATTCACAAAAGAGTCAAATTGAGAATGGACTATCTTCCTGAATAGATAACAATTCCTGCCCAGTCAACATGGCAGCCTAGAGAAGGTGACCAGGCACAGAGGATACTGACAATTCTCAGATGTGCCAGATATTATACGAACTTAATGAGATATTGAGGGCTGAGTTTGAACACCCAATTATAAGAATCAGATACTTAGGCTAATTCATACCCCAACTCAAGAATCACTATAAAAAGATAACTATTACACAGAGAATACATGGAAAAAGAGAAAGTGGGAACCACTAAAATACAACTGCAAAACTAAGAACTCTGAAAATATGAGAAAAAGTCCAAGACTACAATGAATCTTCACTACCCCATAACAGTTGAAGTCAATGATAGAGAGGAGCAGAACATGCCAGAAGAATTCAGAATCTTGATTTTCAATATAATCAAAGATCATAGGAATGAAATCAGAAAGAATATTCAGATGTGAAAGAACATACCAATAAAGAATTTGGAATGTTAAACAAGAAGCAAACAGATAACCCAAATGAGCTGAATGAAACAATAAACAATTCAATTGAAGCTATGACCAACAAACAAGACCACATGGAAAATAGTCTCAGCCTTAGAAGACAGTCCATTCAAAACTGAACAGTCAGTCAAGGATATGGAGAAGATAATACAACAGGACAAAAACATTCAAGAAATCTGGAATAGTATCAAATGTCCAAACTTAAAAATGCCAAGGGCATTAAAAACCTCTTCAGAGAAATATCAGAAAACTTTCCCACTATGGAAAATGAGATGGACATCTATGTACAGAAGACATTCAAACTCCAATTAGACAAGATCAAAGAAGATCCTCTCCATGCTGCGTAATAATCCAAATAAGTAAGACAGAATTAGTAAGGAGAGAATCCTAAATGTGTTGACAGCAAAAGGCCAGCCGACATTCAGAAGTAAAACAGTAAGAATTACTCCAGATTTCTCAACCCAAATTCTGAAAGCCAGGAGAACATGGAGTGATGCACTTCAAGCCCTTAAAGATAACAACATCCAACCAAAAGACCCAGAATAGCCAAAGCAATTCTCAGCAATAAGAACCATGATGGAGGTATCACAATAATCACAATAACTGATTTCAAGTTATCTTACAGAGCAATAAAAACAACATGGTATTGGCACAAAAACAGACCAATGGAACAGAATAGAAGAATCAGAAATGATCCTCATATTTATAGCCAATTGATTTTTAATAATGGTGCCAAAAGCCTACTCTAGAGAAACGACAGCCCTTTCAACAAATGGTGTTGGGAAAACTGGTTATCCATTTGTAGAAGAATGGAATTAAACCCCGGTCTCTCACCCTGTATACATGTCAACTCAAGATGGATCAAAGACCTAGAAATTAGACCAGAAACTTTGCAATTACAAGAATAGGCATAGGACCAACACTCCAACATATAGGTACTGGTAGAAACTTCCTCAATACGACCCCAAAAGCTCAGGAAATTAAAACAGGAATTAGTAAATGGGATGGCATTAAATTAAAATGCTTCTGTGCAGCAAAGGAACCCATCAAGAATCTAAAAAGAGAGCCTACAGAATGGGAGAAGATCTTTGCCAGCTACTCCTTTCATAAAGGACTAATATCTGGAATATACAAAGAGTTAAAGAACTTAATGCTAAAAATAAATAAGTATTGAAAAGGAGTGGTGACAGCGGACATCCTTGTCTTGTTCCTGTTTTTAAAGGGAACTCTCGAAGTTTTTCCCCATTCAGTATGATGTTGGCTGTGGGCCTATTGTATATTGCCTTTATGATGTTGAGGTATGTTCCTTCCATTCCAATTCTCTGCAGTGTTCTTATCATGAATGGGTGTTGGATTTTGTCAAATGCTTTTTCAGCATCTATTGAAATGATCATGTGATTTTTGTCTTTAGTTCTGTTTATATGATGGATTACATGGATTGTTTTTCGTATGTTGAACCAGCCTTGCATCCCTGGGATGAACCCGACTTGGTCATTATGTATGATTTTCGTGATGTGGTTTTGAATGCGTGTTGCTAGTATTTTGTTTAGAAGTTTTGCGTCTAAGTTCATCAACGATATAGGTCTGTAGTTTTCTTTTCTGGAGCTGTCTTTGTTTGGTTTTGGTATTAGTGTGATGTTGGCTTCATAGAATGTGTTTGGGAGTGTCCCATTTCTTTCTATTTCACGGAATAGA